>JAHREE010000464.1:242939-269220 GCA_033628505.1 Tringa tobata | reverse complement strand
ACCCGTGCCATGGGCAGGGACACCTCCCACCAGACCGGGTCGCTCAAAGCCCCCTCCAACCTGGCCTTGAACTCCTCCAGGGATGGGGCAGCCACAGCTTCTCTGAGCAACCTGGGCCAGGGTCTCACCACCCTCAGAGCAGAGAAGTTCTTCCTTAGATCTCATCTTAATCTCCCCTCTTTCAATTTAAAACCATTACCCCTTGTCCTATTGCTCTACTCCCTGACAAAGAGTCCCTCCCCACCTCTCCTGTAGGCCTCCTTCAGATACTGGAAAGCTGCTATAATGTCTCCCTGGAACCTTCTCTTAGATAATAAAAGTTTTCTCCTCTAAATTAAAATGCTACAAAACTATTTCACAGTTACGAAGCACTAAAATGTCTTGGAGGTTTTTAATTCTTCCTTTTGAGGCAACGCCAACCCACCAGTTCTGTGGTCTTCCACAAAAAGAATTTATTTCTAAAATTTAAGACCTACAGCACATGGTAAATGCCATCAAAGCAAAGGACATGGGGGAAAAAAATTAACACAAATATGTCAAATTAACAAATTCACCAGCCACACGGCAATAAAAGTTTGCTGAGATGAACAGGTCATTTTTTAGTTCGTTAAAGCTAACACCAAAAATCAAACAAGCTGGTTAAGTTGCAGATAATTCACCCAAAGTCGAAGCCACAGAAGGAGGCTTTTTCCTTGTTTTTTTCAGCGACGTGATGTTTGCGTGAAAATATTCAGGAATGGGAATTCCCAAAAGCCACTGTTTGTCTCAACAGGTCCCCCTGAAGTACAGAATCAGAGTGTTGGGCTGCAGGACATCCCAAACACTCATGATTCACACTAGGAGCATGGCCAAGAGAATCCAACATCAGCCTGACGTTAAAAACCCCTCTTGTTCAGAAAATTCAGAAAATAGTCATATTGTCGCAATCGCTTTCATTATGGTCATTCCCTTCCAACATAATTACAATTCCCAGTGATGCAAAAGAGGGGGGAAAAAATTACCTATTATTCTTAAAACGCTCAGACTGGAGATGTTTATATGTCACCATCAGAAAGAGGGATTTGTGACTTCGCTCCTCCCAATATCTGCAGACACCACTGGCTCAGTGAAACTGTTCATTACCCTCAGTTCTTTTCTTTTTTCCTTTCTTTGGTTATAAAAAAGGAAAAGACAAGCCAAGGCTCACAGGACATTAATTCATAGAATCATAGAATCATCTAGGTTGGAAGAGACCCTTGGGATCATCGAGTCCAACCATCTACACTACTCTACAAAGTCCTCCCCTACACCATATCCCTCAGCACCACATCTAATCGTCTCTTAAACGCATCCAGGGATGGTGACTCAACCACCTCCCTGGGCAGCCTATTCCAATGCCCGACCACTCTTTCCGGGAAGAATTCTTTCCTAATGTTCAGTCTAAACCTACCCTGTTGGAGCTTGAAGCCATTCCCTCTCGTTCTGTCATTAATTACCTGTGAGAAGAGACCAGCACCAACCTCTCTACAGTGTCCTTTCAAGTAGTTGTAGAGAGTGATGAGGTCTCCCCTCAGCCTCCTCTTCCTCATCCTAAGCAGTCCCAGATCCTTCAGCCTCTCTTCATATGATTTGTTTTCCAGCCCCTTCACCAGTTTCGTTGCCCTCCTCTGCACTCACTCCAGCACCTCCAGATCTCTCTTGGGTTGAGGTGCCCAAAACTGGACACAACACTCCAGGTGTGGCCTCACCAGTGCTTAGTACAGGGGCACCATCACCTCCCTACTTCTGCTGGTCACGCTATTTCTGATACAAGCCAGAATGCCATTGGCTTTCTTGGCCACCTGGGCACACTGCCGGCCAGAGTGAAGAAGAACCTCTTTCAGATCTTGACCTTTTATTATTATATAAATTGACTCATGAAATCTCTTGAGGAACACCGGTGTGAGAGCAGCAGCCACCGCTTTTCTCTGGGGCTTGCCGTTACGAACACTCCTCTGTTATGATGAAGAGATTTCATCGTAAACGATGAACATCGTAAACTGAGATTTAATTTAATGGTCCAATTAAGATTTGAACCCAGAATATAAAAGATGTGCCTACTGATCGTTCTTACGGCGGCGTTGAAGCCCGCGCGGTGCGATGCAAACCCACGTGTTTCAAAGCATCCTGGGAGCCAACCCACTCTAAGCAACAGGAATCCCTTGTTATGACAGCACCGAGGGAGAAGTAATAAAGGAAGAAGGAATTAATTTTCATATTATGTGGTAATAAAGGTGTAAGATGGCTCTTATCCTATAGCTCTATCACTGACATCTTACTTGCATTATATATTGGACATTTCCAAAATAAGACTTTTCTAACTGAAGCTTTCAGAGGGTCAACAGGTTCCAACTCCTAAATTCGGAACAAATTTAGCAAATTTTCTGTCCAAAAAATGGCTCTAATTTAACACCATTCATTCCCCTGCTGCAAGAAAGTAGCCAGAAAGATGAGTTTAGCACAACTATCGCACACTCTATTCACCTAATTTCTTTTGCTCAACTCAGATGTCTCCTATAAAGTTTGAAATGCCTACGAAGCTAAAATTTTACCATTTAAAAAAAAAATCACAATTCCAGCAGGAGAAGCAACTCTTCTGTTCCTATACTTAAGTTTTCAAATGAGAATTAAATTAGAAACCAAACAGCATTGTTGTAGCTTTGAAGCATTCGTGCAGCAACCTGGCTTTTGGGGTTGTTTTATTTGAAGTTTTTCTCCTTAAGAAGTGCCTTTGATTTGTGGAACTCTATTTCACTGGTTTTTTTGTACCAACTGTCCCATCGCTCTTCTCCGCTGAAAGAGGAAGCTGTATGTTAAAGAGCTTTCCCGAAAGCACCTTGGACATCAAAGAAAGGCAAAAAAAATAGGCAGGAAAAGCAGAATATTCAGAGCGTAAAGCCAGTTGGGAGAGAAATTTGTTTATCTTCCTACGTGAGCAGCCTAACGAGTTTCCAGCCAGCAATTACATCTCATTATTGTCACAGTTCAAAAATTTTACGAAGCAATTGGGAAATCCTAATTTCACCACGTTCACGCATGAAAAACTTGAGATTTTTCAGCTGAAAGTAGCCCCTAATAAGCAGGTCAGATCTCACGTCTCACTGCTGCATAAACCTTCTCCTTGTTTGCTGAATACATATATTTGATTATTTGAATAAGCAAATGCCTGGCAAACTCAAAAGGTCTTCTGCTCTACACACAGAGATCCTTGTTGAAGGAAGTTTAGGTTTGAAAACACTAATACATATAAAAGAAATTAAAAAAATATTTTCAATAAATAATTATAGGCCAAGGAAAAAAAGCCACGGTAGCAGAAGTAATTAAGACACGCATTAGAGTCATCATCATTCTGCCAAACACAGCAAAATGTGAAAAATTTGATTAGTTTCCTCCTTGTCCCTAATTTATAAAAGCAACAACTGACATAATCTAGGGGAAAGCAGAGGGAAGTAGTAAGTTTTCTTCTTTTAAGGCAATACAGTATGAAAATAAACAATAATAACAATTATATAAAAAGGTAGGGAGAAAGTCAGGAAAAATAAAATATTATCCACTCCATCAAATAACACGGGGGATATTACAAAGACACGAAATTCTGTAAAGACAACTGAAAAAGGAAAACATTGCAAGAAAAAAATTAACCACTTGATTAAAACCCACTCTTGGATAATCACAGAATGATATGGGGTTGGAAAGGACCTCTGGAGATCATCTAGTCCCACCTCTCTGGGCAGCCTCTGCCAGGGCTCTGCCACCCTCACACGAAAGAAGTTCCTCGTCATGGTGAGATGGAACTTCTTATGGTCAAGTTTGTGTCCATTTCCTCTTGTCCTGTCACTGGGCACCACTGAAAAAAGCCTGGCCCCATCCTCCTGACACCCACCCTTCAAGTATTTATAGGTGTTGATCAGATTGTGTACTCTTATTCTTAAATAACTGCTGTGAATATCTTCACTACAGAAAATCCCATCCCCTAAGAGGCAACAGTAGTAGAAAAATTTAAATACTTACTAGAAAACCTTAAAACAAATAGTTTTATGCCTGGGAAAGTGAAACTTCCCAAATACTGCAGCACATACAAAAATGGATGGGAATTTTTCATAGTAGCTTATGAAACATAATTGACTCTAGAAAATGATGAAGGCACTGTTGAGTGCAAAGAGAAAGGAGGGTTACAGTCTCCTCTGAGATAAAGGAAGGCAGTCTTGGGGAACCACAGGGATCCTTCACTACTGACACATCAAAATTTAAACACACTAATTATAACTCTATTTTTAATAACAATTATGACTCAGTATTGAACTTTTCCAGTGCATAGCATCACACTCCAGAATATCCTTCAGCACTCACCACCATCAGCCTCAGGGCTGGCTGACCAGTGAGAACCATTGAACGATTTGGGTCAGAAGGGACCTTCAAGACCATTCAGCTTCAAACCCTCTATCCTTGCCAGGGACACCTCCTACCACACCAGGTTGCTCAAAGACCTATCCAGCCTGGCCATGAACCCCTCCAGGGATGGGGCAGCCACAGCTTCTCGGGGCAACCTGGGCCAGACTCTCACCATGCTCACACCAAAGACGTTCTTCCCCACATCTCATCTCAATCTCCCCTCTTTCAGTGTCAAACCCTTCCCCTCGTCCTATGGCTCCCCTCCCTGATCAAGAGTCCCTCCCCAGCTTTCCTGGAGCCCCTTGAGGGAAGGGTCTTGAAGGTCTCCTCGGAACCTTCTCTTCTGCAGGCCGAAGCCCCCCAACTCTCTCAGCCTGTCCTCACAGCAGAGGGCCTCCAGCCCTAGGAGCATCTTTGTGGCCTCCTCTGGACTTGTTCCAGCAGGTCCACATCCTTTTTGTGCTGAGGATTCCAAAGGTGGACACAGTATTCCAGGTGGGGTGTCACCAGAGTGGAGGAGAAGTTGGGTTCCTCTCTATCTCTACTTTTTCCAGGCAGCAGTAGAATCAGTATGACCAACTGTAGGTCTCTTGCTTTGCTCTCCTAACAAGTACAGCAGGACTACAAAGACACTGAAGCAGAACACACCGCACCCCACAGCACGCACAAGTCCCTGACCTGTATCCCTTTTAAACATAACTTTTTTCCAAATTCCTCTTGACTCCTGTGAACATTAGGAGGATGACGGAAACCTCTTTCTTCATATCATTCTCTGAATCCCACTGAACTCTCTACAGCAGCCAAAGAAATTAATAAAATATGACATTGATATAATTACACGCCATCTTTAAGTCATCTATGGGGGAGAAGTGATTTTAGGGGCTCCCACAGACCTGCACGTTAAGAGCTGCAATGAGAATGTAGGAAAAAAAGGAAAATTGGAGAGCGTTTCTGGCCCCATAAAGTCATTTAATGTTAAATGTGCGTGTCTAATTAGCGAGGTGTATGGCAGCCTCTAGTGGTATCTGCCTGCTTAGAAAATAGCAAACATTCCAACAGAGGAAGCTACAGGAAAAGCTTTTGCCTTAAGTAATCGGTCGTCTTCTTGTCACTAATTTTCTTGGGATGACGTGGTGATGAGTTGGCAGAGCAGAGCTCTTCAGGGAAAGACTCTCCTCTTCACAGAATCACAGACTGGCAGGAGTTGGAAGGGAGCTCTGTCTAGTCCAACCCCCTGCCAAAGAAGGTCCACCCAGAGCAGGTTGCACAGGAACACATCCAGGAGGGTTTGGAATGTCTCCAGAGAAGGAGACTCCAACACCCTCTCTGGGCAGCCTCTGCCAGGGCTTTGCACCCTCAAAGAAAAGAAGTTCCTCCTCATGTTGAGGTGCAACTTCCCATGTTCAAGTTTGTGCCCACTGTCCCTTGTCCTGTCACCGGGCACCACTGAGAAGAGTCTGACCCCATCCTCTTGCCACCCACCCTTTAGATATTGATGAGGTCCTCTCTAAGTCTTCTCTTCTCCAGGCTGAACAGCCCCAGGTCCCTCAGCCTCTCCTCATAGGAGATATGCTCCAGGCCCCTCATCATCTTTGTAGCCCTCTGCTGTCCCCTCTCCAGCAGTTCCCTGTCCTTCTTGAACTGGGGAGCCCAGAACTGGACCCAGTACTTCGTTTCCAAGCATCACACAAGCTAGAGTGGGCTGGCTGGAGAAAAGCTGAATAACATTAAAGCCGTTTCTAAGTAGGTTAATGAATTTAACGCTGATTTGCATTTTGAAGTGACAAATGGAATACCTGCCCAATGTCGTTTTGCTGCATGGCTTTACTTTTTTGGTAATTTTACTTCTAGAACAAAAACAAAGCAAAGGAAAAACCTACCCTCACCACAGGTAACACTCTGCTTCATTGTGTTTTGGGGCTTAGAGACTACACAGCCACCTCTGGCAGTCACTTGTGACAGTAATGACATCAGCACACTTCTTATTTGCATTTTTTATAATAATTTAAAGATACTACAAATGCCTGAAGTGCACCCCAAAGATACAGAGCAAAGCAATAACACCCTTGGCACTACGGTCGATAAAATAGCTGCATGTAATTAAAAACAAACCAGTGGTAACAGCGGATGGAGAAGGGAAGGATGGCAAAGTCAGGGCAGCCTGCAATAGAGGACATCCAACATCAAGGAAATACTGCCCTGGATCTCATTATAGAATATCTTTTACATCTATTTTTCCTTCTACCAGCTGCTCCTGATAGTTTTATACAAATCTGTCAATTTTCATGCTCGCCGGAACGCGATACAAATTACCCCACATTACAAAGTTGTATTTTATTGAGCTCTTAAGTAAACGATATCGAATATTCTCATCTAATTCTTTCATAGAAAATAGTCGCCCGAATTTAAAACAATTGGCAGTCTCGGCTCAGAATAGGATTAGGCAAAAGCCTGCATGGAAATGGAATTACTTCTCACATTAAGGAAGGAATCATTAGTGCATCTGGTGAGGCTTAAATTATGACTGTTGTATTGCTAAGTAGATTTGAAGTTAAGTGTTTCACAGCTACTTAATTTAAAAACCTATACCCTAAAATACTTTATGTAATATAAAGTACCATCTTCTTTTTAAGCTTTTCCTTCACAGAAAATGCTTTTTCATTATGGATAGTGAGATTGCTTCTCTCCGCGGTGCTTGCACTTTGATGGTAGAACCACAACAGGAATTTAAATATAAATATTCTGCTTTTCTTGAGAACTGAAACTTTATAACAAATCTGTGTGTTTTGAGAGGAAATCAGGTTAAAATACTTCCTTTCTGGTGCTTAAACCTGCCAAGGAACCCAAGGTTGTAAAGCTCCTTAGAAGAAAATGCCACCACGCAAGCAGTGAAGTCTTAAGGGAGGCCAACTCTTCAGGACTTTTTACAACAGGTTTTAATATATTTTTATAGCAGGATCTTTTGATTTATAAGCGAACACGGTCATAGCAACAAATTAAATCCTAGTTTTGGTGGCCATTTTTGCCTGCTGTACAGTTTTCTACCCACAGAATCTCCTTTTGTTTTTCTGGTTCTGTTTCAAATTTTAAGCCACCTCCTTCATTAGAATTTCCACTATATAATAATATGGAGTGTCTGGCTACAAGCTGAAAAATAATAGCGTGGAATATCTTCGGACTATGTAAAAATATCCTATTATATACAATAAATATATACCATATTCCCTTTTTGTTTTCCTTCCTCAGTCGATGAGTACGTCCATGTTCTGTACCTATCCTTATATTATTTCCAACCATAAAAATACAGCTCCAACCCTTCCAGCACCCAATGGTTGGGATAACCAGCATCCTTCTCAGGATCCTACCATAGTGAAGTTGTTTGGAAGCTGGTTATTATTCATAATAATAATAAGATCAGATCCCGTGTGAAGTTCTAATTGCTAAAAGCCACACAGAAACCAACCAATAGTTGCTACCAAGAGCTTGACATCTTTGGAAGAACTAAAGAGTTTCGAATATACCAGTGCTACGTGTTTGCTCAAAGGTGTCTCTATTTGGCATGTAAGAAAATCAGCACAATTATTTCACAACTAAAATCAAGCAGCAATATTTACGTCACATTTTAACTATGCCTGTCTAAAACAATCACGAATAAGGCACCCAAACGACCCAGCAGATAGATGAATATTGCACCCAAGGAGTGCAAGACAATTTCTGGGCGTTGCATGTCCTTCCTCAGGTCTTGAGATGGGTCTTCACCATCAGGGAGTCAATCTGCCTCCAAGATGCCTTTACAGATGGTGAGAAGGCTGGAAGAGGCTGGTGTAGGGAGGAGCCTCCCAGCACAAAAGGTTCCTCACCATTTCCGAGTTGAAAGCCCGAGACAAGACGTGTGTGCAAAGGTACTGAGGTTGCCACTTCTCCACTAACGGTTGCCGCCTCTTCCGATGAGCCAGCAGACCCCATGTTTAGCCATTTCATAAGCCAATTAAATCAAAATAAACCAGCTGAGCTTACTTTGAACCAAGAGTTTACATTTTAACCAGCAGATTTCCGTAAACTCAGAGCATTTCGACAAAAGCCAACTCACGGCAAAAGCTAGATGACTACAAGATTATTGAGTGGTGGCAACAGGCAACTGTAAGAGGACCAACAAGACAACCTCTTCCTGGCCCAAACATAACAAGAGGAACCCACCTTCCTTTGGTCTGCAGAAACAGCAGTAGAATAAAATGGAACAAAATCAGAAACCAGCAAGAAGTGGAAAACAAAAGTATCGCCAAGGCCAAGCTTTTGAGCATCAAGGCAGAGCATCTCCCACCGCGCCAGGATCTACGATTTCAAAGGCCAACTTGTGCAAACACTTGGAAAACTCAGATTCCACATCTATGGTCTGAGAAGAGAGCAGGTATTTAAGACAAGGTCTATGATACGGAATGGGAAAAGAGCTCCAATGACCCCTCGTTATCGTTATCGAGGGTACGAGAAGAGGGCGACTTGTCCATATTTTTGCAACCAACCACTTCCAAAAGAGAAGGGGCTCGGCGAGAACTAAACCCTAAAAGAGCAGTGGTTTAATGAACAAGCTGTATCTCTTGTTAACCCAGTCCTTTACAAAACGTAGAGGCACGCAATTACCATTGACTTATTTTTGGCAGCAAGCACTAATAACAGTTTATTCCAGATCCCATTAAGAAGGACCTTCCCAGTTTCCCTCGGAGCGTGGAGCGGGGCTGGCTGCCAAGAGGAGAAGGATGCCCAAGGTGTCATTACCTGCCTTTACTAAGCAGTTGCAGCAGATAAAAAAAAAAAATAAAATAAGGAAGGTCCAACTTTTATGGCCTTATTTTAGAATGAGAGCAGATAACTATTTATTTAACTATTAACTATTTATTACTACACGAAATTTATCAGTTGAGAAGCACAGGGGTAGGTTTTATTGCCCGTATTTTCAGGCATAAAATCACAAAACGATCACTATGCCTGATTTAAAAAATAGATCTTTTGCCAAATATGCGGGAAGAAGTAAAAGCAAGTGGAAAATCCAGTCTGCAAAGTACCTGAGAACCACTAGGGAGAACACCCAGTGCCTTTTTATAATAATTTATATAAATATGTATAAACATGACTAAAAAACCAACCATCATTCACACAAATCCCTGAAAACCTTCCATTTTGAAACAGCTACTGAGCCGTTCTGTTAAGAAAATCAAAAGTCAGAAGCTTCTCAGAGAAACTAATATTTTTTTGTGCACTCAGAGCTATTAAAAATATAAAGCAAATAAGATTTATTCCGGGATTATTTAGTTATCCCCGTTATCATTTCAGCTATTTAGTTCATCAGCACCTATTAAGGCAAATAAAATTCAAGTTCCTCTAATCCTGAGTTTCAGCAAAGATGGGTTTGGAGAGAAATCTTTATATTTACCTGATGATCCTCTGAGCCGCGTACTGATGAAGGGAGCGGAACTGCGCTGACATGTTTGCTAAGGCTGCCAGGCAATTTGTATGAAGGTATTTGTCCTGTCAGAAAGGAGAGGAAAGCAAAAAAAAAACAAAACAAAAAACAAAACAACCCACATCAAACTGTCCTTTTGATACAGACTGACACCTACCGCAGGAATCATTCAAAAGACTGAGTAATGTATGTTCCTTTAAAGGACTTGGGCAAAAGCATAGAGTAGAAATGCAAAGTGTATGCACTTTGTGATATTTTAAATGGGTTTTCTTAAAATTTAAGGCTTATAAAAGAGCGTTCCATAGGGATTTCAGTGTATAAGCACACACACATATGCAAATCATAGAATCATTTGGGGTGATGTCTTCGTATATTTAGCAATGTTGATTTACAATGACATCACAGATAGAAAAAATACTGAAATTCATTTTTTCTCCCTTCCTCTCTCTCTTTTTCGTAGTCTCATCGTAAATTTTTCTGCTTATTAACTCTTTCAAAGCGTTCTATACATCCCATAAATATAACCATATGATACTTCAGAGTTCTGGTCCCCTTGGTAGCAGCCCTGAAAGCATTTAAATGCCCAGACAAGCATTTAAATGATGGCCCTATCAAAGTTCAAGGGTTTTCACAGAACCAAACTTGTCCACTTAGCCAATCCAATTGGGATTTATTTCCCTATTCAAGTTTAAAATATGCGTTTCGATAACACAACCGATTCCAAATCATAAAATCATAGAATTGTCCAGGTTGGATGGGACCATTCAGATGACTGAGTCCAACCATCAACCCAACAATGATAAAAACCCATCACTAAACCATGTTCCTAAGCACTATGTCAACCCAACTTTTAAATACCTCCAGGGATGGTGCCTCAACCACTTCCCTGGGCAGCCCATTCCAAGGTTTAATACTCCTTCCAGGGTTATCCTACAAATATATTCCAAGAATGGCCTCATTTCTTACAATTACGTTGATCATAAAAGTGAAATCCTTAAGTTTTCCAATTTAAAATATATTTAAGTATTTTTTTGGTGGGGAGGGGTGTTAATGTAAATTTAATGTAAAAAAGTAAAGTGTTTACTTTTAACATAAAAAGGTCTGTGCCTTTAATTGTTGAAAAATAGTCAAAAGTATAACATACCATGGTAACATATTTGAGATAAGGCACAGAATCTTGAAAATTGATATTAGGAAGAAATTCTTTGCTGTGAGGATGGTGAGACACTGGCCCAGATTGCCCAGAGAAGCCGTGGCTGCCCCATCCCTGGAGGGGTTCAAGGCCAGGTTGGATGGGGCATGGAGCAACCTGGTCTGGTGGGAGGTGTCCCTGCCCATAGCAGAGGGCTGGACCTAGTTAATATTTAAGGTCCCTTCCAACCCAAACCATTCTATGATTCTATGAAGTTCAGAACCACTTGACATTGTACTCAGTTAATAGGGCAGATCTCTCCATTTCCTTCCCCATTCAGATGCCAACTGGTTGCAACAGAATGAAGAACATCCCACACCCTGTTTGGAACCTGAATTCACGCTCTTCCGAGTCAGAAATCCATGCTACGTGCGTAAGTGCTACACGTGACTCTTACCCTTGTCCGTGTCATGTTGTACTGGATGGTTCTTATCACGACTAGTATCAGGAGACTCCCAAGTGAGATCTCTGTTAGGACACGCTCAGCATACCAAGTGATATTTTTCAATATCTGAAAGATAAAAAAATAAGAACACTAAGTTCTTCAGCACCTAGGTCTAAATAAGAACGCAGAAATTTGTCTGGATTCTCACATTCCTTAAGATAGGGACATTAGCTTCCAGCCTCAAATGTGACAAAAGCAATTGTATTCTAAGCAAGAATAATAAAAAAATAAAAATAAAAAGGAAAAGAAAGACAGAGATATCTCTGCAATATTACCACCTTGAAGATCTCTCAACCTTATTGTCAAGTCACACGGAAAGACACCAAGCATAGAAAGATGATTAAATTTGGCAATTCCCTAATTTCTATGCCCGGTGCCACCACACTCCTATATTCTTTTTGATCTTAGCCTTTACACTTTCTACTCCAGTTCCACCCTAGATATCTGAATGATGGTGCCAATTCCTGCCCACTTTCCCTCATTACCAGTTGGGCAAGAGGCAGCACATACGAGCTCTGACAGATGGGCAAGAGCGCACATGCTGAAGGACACCAGGCAGATCAACAGGTTAAATGTTGACTTCACACTGAAGCCTTTTTCTTGCCAGAGGTGAGGTCTCTTCCCTTAAAAGCTTAGAGAAAGCCACCTTCTCAGAGTTAAGTTGATGGTTGGATTAGATGATCTGAAAGGTCCCTTCTAACCTAAGCAATTCTATGATTCTGTACCTACACCTATTCATATTGATAGGACAAGAAGAAACAGCCTCAAGTTGCACCAGGGGAGGTTTAGGATGGATACTAGGAAAAATTTCTTCACCAAAAGGGTTGTCAAGCCTTGGAACAGGCTGCCCAGGGCAGTGGTGGAGTCACCATCCCTGGAGGTATTTAAAAGCCGGGCAGACATGGTGCTGAGGGACATGGGTTAGTGGTGGACTTGGCAGTGTTGGGTTAATTGTTGAACTTGATGATCTGAAAGGTCCCTTCCAACCTGGACAATTCTATCTTTAAGTGTTCTCCACTTTCGGGCTGGATGAAGTTTACCACCATTTCTCAGTTTATTGCTGAAGGAGAATCAATCCACACTTTCCTCTTAGAATATTCAGCTAACCAACCTGGAGCAATACAGCAGAGAGATTCTCCAGTCCCTTGATCATCTTTGTAGCCTCAGCTGGACCCTTTCCAGCAGTTCCCTGTCCTTCTGGAACTGGGGAGCCCACAACTGGACCCAGTGCCCCAGATGGGGCCGCCCCAGGGCAGAGCAGAGGGGGAGGATGACCTCCCTCCACCTGCTGGTCACACTCTTCCTCATGCCCCCCAGGATGCCATTGGCCTTCTTGGCCAATTGCTGGCTCATGGTCATCCTGTTGTCCTCCAGGACTACTAATTCACTAGTAGGTAAGCAGTTTGGGATAGAGAAGTCATTTCTGTACCACATACGAAGAGATGAAATATAAGTTCAGATCTTTAAAATAATAATAATAATAATTATAAAAACAACAATGCATCTCCATTATCACATGCTACCTAGAATGTGACAATTTGTCAGCACCGTCCTATTTCCCAGAGGGGAGCTGAAGTGAAGCCAAGGCCTATAAAATATAGATAGAAAATACAAAAGGAAAAACACTTTTTAATGGTAGTGCAGCGCCAGCTACGGTGACAAACATCCCCAGCAAGAGGCTCAAGTGTGACAATTTCTGCTGAACACCTTTTGCTAAAAGGATAGAAAAATCAGAATAAGGGGAAGAGACTCGAGATGTATTTAAGGGAAGAAGTGTCAAGGTTGAAGAACAAATAGGAAATGGAAAATCACCACAAAACAGGCTTTCAGATATAGAAGGCAATGAGTGGATGCAGAACCAGGTATAATTTTGTGTCCAGTTCGGGGCTCCCCAGTTCAAGTAGGACTTCAAGTTCTCCAGGGAACTGGCTGGAGAGGGTCCAGCTGAGGCTACAGAGATGATCAAGCAGATGGACAGCAGAGGGCTACAAAGATGATGAGGGGCCTGGAGCATCTCTTACATGAGGAGAGGCTGAGGAACTTCGGACTTTTTAGTCTGGAGAAGAGAAGACTGAGGGGGAATCTGATCAAGGCCCATAAATACTTATAGGGAGGGTGTCAAGAGGATGGGGCCAGTCTTTTTTCAGTGCTGCCCAGGGACAGAACAAGAGGGAACGGGCACAAACTAGAATATAAGAAGTTCCACCTAAACGTGAGGAGGAACTTCTTTCCTTTGAGGATCACAGAGCCCTGGAAGAGGCTGCCCAGAGAGGTGGTGGAGTCTCCTTCTCTGGAGACATTCAAACCCTGCCTGGACATGTTCCTGTGCAACCTGCTCTGGGTGGACCTGCTTTGGCAGGGGGTTGGACTAGATGATCTCCAGAGGTCCCTTTCAACCCCGTATCATTCTGTGATTCTGTAATTTCTGGTTATAACAAGTCACTAATATTATTTTAAGACAAAATGATGATGGTATATATGAAAGCAAGTTATCAAGGAGCTTCATTAAACAAGGATAACTGCTCAGGATGGACAACACAGGCAATTTAACAGGAACAGCCTGAAAGACAAAGAGAAACCTACATGTATTTCCACAAAAGAGGACACTGAGAAGTTAAAAAGCTGCTAATTGTGCAATGAATGGATTACACATGAACTTCACTGCAAGAAGATACTCTGCTACAGAAGTGATCATCCTGAGGCTGCTAAGCATAAACCTATGATCAGATACAAGTTCATGAGTTACTTCACAACTGGAAAATGCTAAAATAAGTGTAGAAAGTGGCTTTGGTTGCAATTAATCAGCTGATTTCTTTAAAACGGATTATTTATGACTACGTGAAAACATCTGCTTTCAAGAGAAGATTTTATATAAAGGAGGAAATGAACCATTTTGACAACAAAAAGTATCTCGAGCCAAGCATTTGAACCTTCCAGAAGAAAAACATACTGTTATTTGAAGAACCGTATACGATCATTAAGTAATGGTTACAATCTGTAAGATATAAATATAACAGGGATAAGTTGTGGTTGCACATTCCATTTCCTGACGTCTGAACGCTAAGAGTAATGAAAATTAAGCTTCTTTTAAAAACAAAATATAACTATGAAAATGGGGAGTATAAAATACTATTTGCTTTGACATCGCGCACAATGGGAATCTGAAGCGGTAGTACAGAAAGGGAGACAGTTCCAAATCCTTCTTGAAAAGAAAGAATTTTATTCAGTTTGCTCAGAAAGGATACCCAAGGGTTGTTTTTTTCCTCCTCTCTGAGATAAAATACACTTACCCAACAAAAAAAGATCAACTTAATGATGAAATCTCCAATAAGCTCTCTCTTATAGTCTCTCATTTACGAGTGAAATAGCAAAGCAACCCCCTCCCACAAATAAAACGAGGTCCACATTTCTTCTGAAATGATTTTGTGGGACACATCCCTATAGTTTACCAATCAAAGTGGAAATTGTTCCTTGATTCTCACTATGATAGAGCTCAGGAGGCTAAGGTCCCATCATTCGCTCTCTCATGAAGAGTATCCCTGTAGGACAAGAGGAATGGGACTGGAATAAGCTAGATAGCCTCAAGTAGGACCTTTAATGTCTCCAATCACATCTTCTTCATCCATCTATGGCTCCCTTTGTTATGCACAGACCTTCAGCCTTTCCCTTTGCCTTCCCTGTAGCTCATTCCCAGCTCCTTGCCCTCCCACACCCCCTTCCTTCTCAGATCTTTCTCTTCCCAGCTTCCACTTTCCCCACCCACACCATGCCCATTCCAGACTCTCATGGAAAAGAAGTCTGACTTCCCCTTCTCCAGCATTTTGTCGGATGTGTAGACGTGGTGCTGAGGGACATGATTCAGTGGTGGACTTGGCAGTGTTAGTTTTACAGCTGGACTCAATGATCTTAAAGGTTTTTTCCAACGTACATGATCCTGTGTGGCTTCAACCATTGTCCAGCAGGAACAGAAGCATCACTGGGAGCAGAGTGCCATCCTACAGGAGCTGGAAGAATCACTTGGACAAGCTCCAGCTTGTCCCTACATATCTCAACAGATACATGCTCCCTGGGCAGGGGAAGATGCAAACAGGCCAGCTGGCTCATGGAACAGCTCTGCAGAAAGGGACATGGGAGTCCTGGTGGACAACAGGATGACCATGAGCCAAAGATGTGCCCTTGTGGCCAAGAAGGCCAATGGCATCCTGGGGTCCATCAACAAGAGTGTGGCAAGCAGGTGGAGGGAGGTCATCCTCCCCCTCTGCTCTGCCCTGGGAAGGCCACAGCTGGAGCACTGGGTCCAGATCTGGGCTCCCCAGTTGAAGGACAGGGAACTGCTGGAGAGCGTCCAGTGGAGGCTATGAAGATGATCAAGGAACTGGAGAATCTCTCTGCTGAGGAAAGGCTGAGAGACCTGGGGCAGTTCAGCCTGGAGAGCTGAGGAAAGACTGAGAGACCTGGGGCAGTTCAGCCTGGAGAAAAGAAGGCTGAGGGGGTATCTGATCAAAGCCTATAAATACTTAAAGGGAGTTTGTCAGGAGGAATGGGCCAGACTCTTCTCCATGGTGCCCGGTGACAGGACAAGGGGCAATGGGCACAAACTGGAACATGGGAAATTCCATCTGAACATGAGGAAAAACTTCTTTGCTTTGAGGGTGACAGAGCCCTGGCAGAGGCTGCCCAAAGAGGTGGTGGAGTCTCCATCTCTGGAGACATTCACACCCGCATGGAGACATTCCTGTCCAACCTTCTTTGGCAGTGGGTTGGACTAGATGATCTCCAGAGATCCCTTCCAAACCCTGCCATTCTATGATTCAGTGAAAATGAGAATATTCAGTCACCATAGACATCAGGCCACCTCTGACTGTGGTGGTGACTGTGGTGCTTCCATCTGCTGTACAGCTGGAAACAGGTTTCTTCCCCACCTCCAGAGAGTTACCATTTGGTAAATTTAGCCAGATTATCAGCAGAAGAGTCCCAGCACAAAGACTACCCACCAAATTTCAAATTCCTAATGCAAAACATGAAGTTACCAGAGCTTGTTAAAGAACACGTTGAGAGTTGTAACCATGGCCAAGACTTTTTTGTGCCTTAGTCTCGCTCCAGAAATGGCCAATGGTTTTCCCTGAAACATTAAAAATCACCAGCCCTGGATAATAATGACATTCACTGAGACAACTATGCCTTGGAATAGTCCACTACTCTTAAAAAAATTAAACAAACCAAAAATCAAAGTCAAGAATCACATGCCAGTCCCTGTAACCTCTACTCTCCTCTGAAGAAAGCACCCACAGCAGGTAGACAATTAAACATCTAATTGAAAAACAACAACAGCAACCACTGCTATCTCTCATCTGGTTTTGGGATCCAGAAGCACGAAACATGGAAGTACCTTATATTTCAAAATCATCTACCTGAAATCAGTGCCACCATTTGAACAATCTCAAAACAACAACAACAAAAAAAACCAAACAAAAAGCTCAGACCTGGGATGGTCTTGCAAGAATAACTCAAGAAAATAAATTAAGGTGTTTTGATTACTCTTTTTAACTCCCAGAGACTTACAGCTCAAGGTGCAAGAACTACAGATGCAAAGAAGAGGAAGGAACTCAGTTCTATATATACCGGGGACTGAGATTCTCGGTCTCAGTTTCCTCTAAGTTTGGTTGTGGGGTATTTGTTAACGCAATAAAAGTCAACACAGTTCAGTTGTGATTTACTGTCTATCACTATTTACTGCAGCAGAAAGTGCTACAGGTTACCACTTCATAAAGAACCATAAGATATCATTTTGACATCCAATGTCAACCTGATGAACTTCAACACAGGCAAGTGTTGAAGTTCATCAACACCTGGGGAGGAATAACCCCCTGCACCAGAACAGGTTGGGGGTGACCTGCTGGAGAGCAGCTCTGAGGAGAAAGACCTGGGACTCCTGGTGGACAACAGGATGCTCATGAGCCAGCAATGGGCCCTTGTGGCCAAGAAGGCCAAGGGCATCCTGGGGTCCATCAACAAGAGTGTGGCAAGCAGGTGGAGGGAGGTCATCCTCCCCATCTGCTCTGCCCTGGGGAGGCCCCAGCTGGAGCAGTGGGTCCAGTTATGGGCTCCCCAGTTCAAGAAGGACAGGGAACTACTGGAGAGGGGACAACAGAGGACTACAAAAATAATGAGGGGCCTGGAGCATATCTCCTACGAGGAGAGGGTGAGGGACTTGGATCTTTTGAGTCTGGAGAAGAGAAGACTGAGGGGGGATCTGATCAAGGCCTATAAATACTTCATGGGTGGGTGTCAGGAGGATGGGGCCAGTTTTTTTTCAGTGGTGCCCACTGACAGGACAAGAGGGAATGGGCACAAACTGGAACATAAGAAGTTCCACCTAAACATGAGGAGGAACTTCTTTCATGTGAGGGTGGCAGAGCCCTGGCAGAGGCTGCCCAGAGAGGTGGTGGAGTCTCCTTCTCTGGAGACATTCCAACCCCACCTGGACACGTTCCTGTGCAACCTGCTCTGGGTGGACCTACTCTGGCAGGGGGTTGGAGTAGATGATCTCCAGAGGTCCCTTCCAACCCCATATGACTCTGTCATTCTCTGATTTTATTTACAGTTTCATAAATCAAAGAAGAAAAATCAGAAACACTTTTCCCCTTTAGGGAATTGTTGCATTCACTCGTTTACTCCCTCGTTGTTATTCTTATTTTTATTAGTGAAAGAAATTGAGCTCTGCGTGGTTACAGGGCTCTAACTGCATTAAGCCAATTGAAGGAACAAGACCTATGGTTTTGATCATATTTTCCAGGCAGTTAAGACCACATTCATTTTAAACAACAACAAAAAAAATGTTTCAGCAGTCCAAAACTAGTTGCTGTGGTTTCCTGAGCTTTTTTACCAGTGGGTATAATCACAAGATTTATAAAACTGTGCTTACTAAAATTAATCTTAAAAAATAAAATAAAAATCAATAAATAAATGTGGGTTAAATACCACGACGGAAAATAACCCATAAATGGACCATATAGTTATGCTTATAAGAACAGTACACGGGATACACAGCAGTAGAGAGAAAAACAGCTTGACCTAAAATACATCAAATCCTTTTTTTCTTCATACTTTCCTCGAGCAATGGGGGGTCAAAAAATTAATCCTGCCGTAATTGCTAAAATTTCATAAATATTTGCAGTGAGTCAGAGTTTCATTCCAGTTGTGTAACTGACGCTAGATGTTTTTACAGGATTTTACAGAAATACCTATACAGCTTTCCTTGACTCCATTTTTTTTGCTGCTCTAGAAAACCCTCTCAGCCTTTAGGAGTTAATATTTAAGAAAATCTGAGACTCATTTCTTACTTTAGACTTTAGTTTTTGAATAGTCACTTGGTCATTCATACCTGGAAACAGTCATTTAAATAATTCCAGAAGATGAGTGTGTGGAAGTGATTTATCAGTGTGATTTTTGAATCCTTTTTCCACAAAGAAGGGCACTAATTATAATTATTCCCCATCATGGAATCTATAGGAACCGACTACCCATATATCCATTCCCCAACTGTTCACAAGACAAGACACAACGCTTATATTTGTATTTTGATATCCACATCCCTCTGGCACAGTTCAGGAATGCCATAAATCAAGTAAATCAAGAAAGTAACTCTGTGGTTTTTTTTTTTAAAAGTATAACAGAATGTGATTTTTTCCTTTCGAGAAGGAATACTTAAGAGTTGGTATAAAAGTCCTCACCTCTCATGCCTACATCATGGTTTATTTAGGTGACTTCTGAAGTTTTCAACAAGAGGAGACCTCTTTCTCCTTCACTGCACCCAATGCATCTACGTGACACCAAGATTAAGAGCAGGGGGAAAGAAAAAACTTCCAAATTCACTAAGAAAAGTATCACAAGGATGGAAAAGCGTTCTGCTTCGCCACCAAGTTCGCTCTCTCCTTCAGTGTGAAACATGCCCCCATCCATGAAAGGATGGAGAAAAGGGTAAGGGAAAGAACAGTAAGGAGCAAAGGAGGACAGGAGGAAGATTTAAGGTTAGAATCATAGAATGGTTTGGGTTGGAAGGTACGTTAAAGGTCATCAAGTTCCAACTCCCTGCCATGGGCAGGGACACCTCCCACCAGACCACGTTGCTCAAAACCGTCTCCAACCTGGCCTTGAACCCCTCCAGGGATGGGGCAGCCACAGCTTCTCTGGGCAACCTGGGCCAGGCTCTCACCACCCTCACACCAAAGAAGTTCTCCAGGTGAATGGATGCTTCTCTCCAGACACCATGGATTAAAAGAAACCCACAGTTGGTGAAAGTCTGAATTAAAACGAAAGATTAAATCAAAAAGGGGATGGAAGAAGCAAAGGCAGGACAGAAAAAATCAGTGCAGGGTAAAAGGAAACAAGTAGGGTCTGGCTTTGTTTTTATTTAAATGGAAGTAGTAAACTCATATCCACGTTGCACAGAAAACACTACAACTATTTTGGCAGGGTTAGCTGCAGAGGCAAGAAGAAACTGAACAAGAAAACCTGATTTATATTTTAATTCCACAGCTAAATCCTCAATAATAATTTTAGGGAAATCTTCCACTTTTGCTTATCCAGTAAGGAATTTCTTGAAGGAACACGCTTAAAGCCTTTAAAATGAATGAAGAATGATGGGTGAAGAGATTGAGGGAGGAGTGAAGCCTTTTCTGCTGTGATCTAACCCTCAACAAGCTCAATTTATGAGAGCAGTTAAATGACTTAGCGATATAGAATCCAAAAATACACACGAAGGTAAGGCAGAAGAAAGTCTCAGGAGAATGTTGTTTCAGTCACTTGTATGGTTACTATAGATTACCCTCCTAAAAGTTGCTTCCCAGTAGGTACTCCCCAAGAAATTCCATATAAACATCATCTCTTCTTGCTTCCTACAAACACAGCTATAGGAAATAATCTGAAATTTTAAAGAGTAAAGACTGTAAATGTCCTCTGCTTGGTACCAAGGAAAAAATGCCAGTTTCCTTGAAAACAGGCTGGAAATTTAGCTTGGAGAAGAGTTCTGTTAAGATACCATGAGACTTGCTTCCAGCTTTTTGCATTTCATTAATTTCCCATAACCCCAAAAGAGAATTTCTACATCCCAGTCAAAAAAAATTAAAGCAAAATCAGTGCAAATATCTTCTGCATTATCATAGCCTTAGAAGTTAGGAAACTAAAAGACAATTATCCAAGGTATTCTCCAGCACAGATGGTCAAGGCCCATCAAAAGCAGTCAAAATTTGGATCATATTATACGGACAACATAAAATAGATATTAATCTAGCAAAAAGACAGACAAAGAAATGCCAAGGACGGAAGTAACGTTCAGTCTGGAAAATAAAAACTCCAACTAAAAGCTCCTCTCAGCTGCCTCAAACCAGTTAAGCAAAGGTTTTCAAGAGAAAAAATAAAGGTTTTCTGTTTTTTCTCTCTCTTCTATCCCCTCCACTTCCATGGCAAGCACTCAGCATCTTTGAGGCAGCCTGTCTGGCTATTACTACATTAATTTGCAATAAGAAACACCAAAAATAGAGAGAAAAAGATGTATATGCAGCATGTCCCCTGCAAGAGGGAGCACGTTTGTTCAGTTCCCTCAGGAAAGTTCCGAAACGACCCTTCTAACTTCAGGGTAGGAAGAAAATTGGGTTGAACAGATATATCTTTAGAGAAATAAATATTCAAGCAATTTTTCAAGCTGAAGAATTCTTTCCCCACCCAACGACTCACCACTTCGTGAATGGATCGGTTGAAGCCATCATCCTCCGTCAGGATCAGCAAGATGATAAGAGCCATGTAAACGTGGTGTGAATTCCTTTCTTCAACATGATATAGGATTTCCAGAATTGGCAGAACCTTTAGGGAAGGTTAAAAAAAACAAACCAAAACCTGTGTATTAGTTTAGCCTTCAAATACCTCGGACAATAAACAAGAGGAGACTTTAAATCTCCTGGTGTATCACCCTGCCCTTCACAATATCACAGCAATTCCTCCCTCTTGAAATAACCACCCCTAAACAGTGACGTGCAGCATTCAAACACCTTCCATCTGTTTTATTCTGTCTCCACAAGAAAGTCTAAACAAATTCTTTCTTGTGGTCAGACGTGGAATTTCAATTCCTAATAAATGACATTTCCAGCCATACCAGTTACCATAAGGCTCTGAAAGCTTTAGTTCCCCCTCTAGATTATGGGAAAATCAAACTGTTAAACAAGATTTTGCACCGGTTCAAGCTGGAAAACAATTGTTTCTCATCATTTGTGCTCCCACAACCCCTGGTCTAAACGGATTTTCCTCATCAAATAGAGCCAGGCATAGAATCATAGAATTGTCTAGGATGGAATGGACCTTTAAGATCATCTAGTCCAACCTAACTCTGATTAAAAAAACAAAAGAAAACCATAGGGAAAAAAAAAACAAAACAAAACAAACCCCACATTACTAAACCATGTCACTAAGCACTATGGCAACCTGTCTTTTGAATACCTCCACGGATGGTGACTCCACCACGGCCCTGGGCAGCCCATTCCAAGGCTTGACAACCCTTTCTGTGTAAAAAAAATTCCTAGCATCCAATCTGAACCTCCCCTGGTGCAACTTGAGGCCGTTTCCTCTTGTCCCATTGCCTGTTCCTTGGGAGAAGAGACCGACTTCCCCCTGGCTACACCCTCCTTTCAGGGAGTTGGAGAGAGCGAGAAGGTCTCCCCTCAGCTTTCTTCTCTCCAGGCTGAACACCCCCAGCTCTCTCAGCCTCTCCTCACAAGACTTGTGCTCCAGACCCCTCACCAGCTCCGTTGTCCTTCTCTGGACACACTCCAGCACCTCAATGCCTTTTTTGTGGGAAGGGGCCCAAAACTGGACACAGCCCTCCAGGTGGGCCCTCACCAGTGCCCAGTACAGGGGGACGATCACCTCCTGAGGCCTACTCACTACACTGTTCCTGACACAGGCCAGGATGCTGGTGGCCTTCTTGGCCACCTGGGCATGCTGCTGGCTCATGTTCAGCTGACAGTTGATCAACACCCCCAGGTCCTTTTCCACCGGACAGCTCCAGCCACTCTGCCCCAGGCCTGGAGCATCCATGGGGTTGGTGTGACCCAAACATAGCATATCGGAGCTGAGGTGCAGAGAGGCACTTTGAGACCTGAAACTCAAATCCCATTTTGGTGTGTGGAGGTAATCCCAGCAAAGGAACCGGTTTGGGTTGGATTAAGACTAGAAAAAGCCTGTTTTTCCAATTCTAGATACTATGCAGCCAAAGAGAACTGACAGTAGGATGAGAGTTCAGCCCAAGGTCTTGCAACATTTCCACCAGGATGAACAGCTTAAGCCAAAGGCTGGAATAATAACGAAAATGAGATTTCATTGCAACAGCAAGCATACCTGAATGCTAGTCTAAAGTTAATCCAGATGCAAACGTTGTCTCTCTACCAACTGAAAATTAGCTTTCCACTGGCTCAGGACAACGTGGCTTCCCCCGGCTGCAGAAATAGAGCTCAATTGCAAAAATACCCTGGAAAAAAAGGAACTGGAGAAACCTCTCAATTCCAAGATAGCGGATGAGATGTAGAATTTGTTCCAAGAAGCTTCTAGACACCTAAAGACTCGCTGTTTTTCAAAACAGGCCCGAGTGCAGCAGGATGAATCATGTGAAACCTATTCTGGTGAGCGGCCAGGACACCGAGTGCTTCACAAGCCTCTGAAGTTACCAGAATGTTCTCTCACCGTCAACCAACCCCAAAACAGTTGGAACATATTAAAAAAAAAACAAAACACACACAACCGTTTCTATTAAAACCAATGAGATTGATCTAAACGCTGCAGGCCACAAAACCTTTGGACAGATGCTTTGGCCAGGCTGGAGGCAATACCACAACAAAAGCAGAAGGGGAAAAAAATAGTTCCACGTTGCAAACATCCTTCCTTTACCATTTCAAAGGATCCTCCACAAAGTTCTCTCCTCAGTTAAAACTGGAGCTGATGTCTTTGTGTTATGTGAATATAGAGAGTAGAGACCAAGTTTTCTGAGATAATCTACTTAACATATAGCAAAAAACATCAGCCCTTTTCCATGGATGGGAGAAAAGAGGGACAAATGTCACTGCATTCATCCTATCTAGAATCATGGAATCATAGAATCATTCAGGTTGGAAAAGACCCTTGGGATCATCGAGTCCAACCATCTACCCTACTCTACAGAGTTCTCCCCTACACCATATCCCCTAACACCACATCTAAACGACTCTTAAACACATTCAGAGATGGTGACTCAACCACCTCCCTGGGTTATTTATCCATCCCTAATATTTATATCGTACGTAGCTTTCCATTCCTTAAGCTCAAAGTCATTCCCAAATCCAAATGGTATGATAAGCTGCATATAGCACCAAAACTACCATTTACTGCTTGACCTTGTGGAGAGAACAACAAAAGCCAAAAGGTAGCCAGGGGGACAACTTCTGAGCTTTAAAAACAGCTCCCAGATCCCTGTGCATTCATTTGGATCGACCCAACATCTCTCTTCTGTGTGTGAACATTAATATTAGGGCAAACAGACTGAGAACTGGGGGGGTTCAGCCTGGAGAAGAGAAGGCTCTGGGGAGACCTCAGAGCCCCTTCCAGTCCCTAAAGGGGCTCCAGGAAAGCTGGGGAGGGACTCTTGATCAGGGAGGGGAGCCATAGGAGGAAGGGGAAGGGTTTGACACTGAAAGAGGGGAGATTGAGATGAGATCTGGGGAAGAACTTCTTTGCTGTTCCAACTTCACTCCCTCTACTTCCCATTTCCAGATGAAAATTGAATCAATTCATACAGTTTCTATAACCCTTCCTACTCCAAACGCTTTTTTCCTTTGGTAGTGATTGCTGAGATACACACAATTTTAGGATAAATCTTACTGTCTCAGAAGAAAAACTATTTGACAAGCCACCATTTAAATAGAGTTAGGATATAAGATGAAATTAAAATTTTAATTATATTAAAATTTATCTGGAATTGTTACCAAAAATGCATTTCTCGCACATGAATTAAAACTTTTATATCCATCCTCTCAAGCAATGGCATCATCCAACCACGTACTGAGAAGACAATGACCACTTCTTTTTGGATGGCTGGCCATTTTATTCATAGTCATTAAATTATCATTACTGGAATACAACTAACAATCCTCCATCAGGAGCAGAATTTAATTAACAAGACACACCATTAAAAAGTTACCTTTCACCCCGAAAACAAGGGGCAGGTAAAAACAGACACCAAATATTACAGGTGCTGTATTCAGTCCAAGGTCAGGAAGAGTTTCCCCAGCAAATAGTTTTAAAATAGCTTTAGTATATAACAAAATACAAGACCGCAGAGCCACATGAGTAACCTGCTTAAGTCTAATTTATGCAACAGGAAAAAAATCCTGCTGCACCATCAGTTGATATAAATACCTCAGTATAGACATTATTTCAGTCCAGTCACGTTGAGCAGCAAGAAAATGTCAACTCAGCAGTCAATGTTAAAAATATTCAATAGAAATAGCTTATTTCTTACAAGCAGGTACCTCGCTGGCATTTTTACCTGCAATATGGGTGTTAACTGCTCTTTCAAACAGAAAAAGGCTCAACATCCTCCCATCCATGACACTGCTTAGGAAAAAAAAATCTGCTAATTGACCCCTATTTCACCAGTCCCACCATTTTCTGGAGAATCCTTGCAAGTGCTGTCAATAAGGCAGCCAAATTCCAGGTGTGAATCAGATATTTTAACCTAATTATTTTAGTAAGTGCTACAAAGTGATGTGGTGTAATTTATGGAAGACAGACAAACATTCTATTCATTCTACCAAGCAGAGAGCAAAAATAAAGGAAAGCTGGGGAGGGACTCTTGATCAGGGAGGAGAACCACAGGATGAGGAGGAAGGGTTTGGCACTGAAAGAGGGGAGGTGGAGATGAGATGTGGGGAAGAACTTCTTTACCATGGGGGTGGTGAGAGCCTGGCCCAGGTTGCCCAGAGAAGCTGTGGCTGCCCCATCCCTGNAGGATGAGGAGGAAGGGTTTGGCACTGAAAGAGGGGAGGTGGAGATGAGATGTGGGGAAGAACTTCTTTACCATGGGGGTGGTGAGAGCCTGGCCCAGGTTGCCCAGAGAAGCTGTGGCTGCCCCATCCATCCCTGGAGGGGTTCAAAGCCAGGTTGGAGGGGGCTTGGAGCAACATGGTCTGGTGGGAGGTGTTCCTGTCCAGGGCAGAGGGTTGGAACTGGATGATCTTTAAGGTCCTTTCCAACCCAAACCATTCCATGATTCTATGATACATTGCCTGACTAATGATAAAGAATTCTAAAGCACAGAAGGAGATGAAGGTATTTATATATAAATGACAAAGGTACCTTCATACACAAATGAGGAAGCAAGCTATTATCTATTGTAACAGTTTAAAACATCACACCAGATTAATTTACAAATTTAACTGAAGTTATAAAATAGCAAAGAGGCATTTCAAAAAACCCTAGGAAATGTCACGGAACATATGCTAATGGAGCTTCATAGAATCATAGAATGGTTAGAGTTGGAAGAGAACTTAAAGATCATCGAGTTCCTACTGAGAATTAATTTAAAATAGGGGGAAACACAAGAAAAGTGATGCACTGAGCGCAGTGAAACAGGAACAACCAAAAAAAGCCCTAAAAGTTTAAGATGAGGGCTCAGCTGAGCTCATCTCCCATATAGCACAGACCCTTATCCTTCACCCAACTGTCTCTGGGTGAAGAGGCCACTGATTTCTGCTGT
>JAHREE010000464.1:157048-208097 GCA_033628505.1 Tringa tobata | reverse complement strand
CAAGCTTTAAAGCCATAAATACACGTCCTTTGCCCTATAGAGCAATAGGAAACCTTTTATCCTAGAATTTGCCCCTGTCATCTATGTTTAATGGCAACTCTCAGGGTTTGTTCTCTTTCGAGAAAGAACTGCAGAGCTTCTGATATGTTTACACAAAGACTTCGAATGCAAAATACTCAGAGGGTAACATAAGACCAACTTATGCAGCTGGAAAAAAAAAGAAAAGCTCTCAGGCACGCAGCCTCTAGTTAAATTCCTGTTTAAAGAAATTACACGTTTCTTTGCCAGGCCAAAATAAAAGTTCATAAGCTTGATAACTATAATACAGGATTTTCCTTGAGAATACATAGGAAAAATATCTAAGACTGTTCTCAGGAGGAGGAGTTGTAACAGGATGGTAAAAAGCTCTCTTCTTTTTCTTTCTTCTTCCTTTTTTTTAACAAAACAAAATGCAAGACTTCCATTTCCCACTCCCCAATTCTCTAAAAGAAGAGAAAGGAGGAAGAGAAAGCAGTTCAGTTCCAGGCCCCCCAGTTCAAGGACAGGGAACTGCTGGAGAGAGTCCAGTGGAGGTTACAAAGATGATGAAGGGGCTGGAGCATCTCTCTGATGAGGAAAGGCTGAGAGACCTCAGGCTGTTCAGCCTGGAGAAGAGAAGACTGAGAGGGGACCTCATCAATGCTGACCAATACCTAAAGGGTGGGTGGCAAGAGGATGGGGCCAGACTCTTCTCAGTGGTGCCCGGTGACAGGACAACGGGCAACAGGCACAAACTGGAACATGGGAAATTCCATCTCAACGTGAGGAAAAACTTTCCTTTGAGTGTGGCAGAGCCCTGGAAAAGACTGCCCAGGGAGGTGGTGGAGTCTCCTTCCCTGGAGACATTCAAACCCCACCTGGATGGATTCCTGTCCAACCTGATCTGGGTGACCCTGCTTTGGCAGGGGGTTGGACTAGATGATTTCCAGAGGTCCCTTCCAACCCCTGACAGTCTGTGATTCTGTGAAGACAAAAATCCCAAAGAAAATGAAAAGCAAACCCTGTGTAAGAAGTTCCTGCTGCCCCTTCCTAAAACCCTTCAGCCAACATACTTGCTGTGAGCATCCACCAGGACAACCCACTTGTGTAAAGCCAGGATTGTGACTCCAGGTCTCATGGTGGAGAGATGATCTGCTACAGAATGTCCTCTTGACAGCCCTGTGCATCCCGTTATAACCACCCTGTGTTCTAGGAATGGGGGTTCTGATGATGGTCTCCACTTTTTAGGTATAGTCTTCACAAGAAGCGCAAAATGAATCCGGGATCTAACCTTAAATACCTTATCGAAGCCTAATTATTAAGTGCCAGGTGATGCTGACCTGGGAAAGTCTACCGATAGAAGCCTTTAGGGTGGGACATTGCCCCATACAGGTTAAAACTTGTTAATACAGAAGACTCATGAATTGTCTGGCAGAAATAAATGGGCTTAAACTGATTTTGAATGTCAGCTGCAGTGGAAAATCAACTCATTTCATGCAAGGGGTTTTTTGTGAACCAAGACCAATGGGAAAGGAAAAAATTTCACTTCAGTCAAACAGAGACTACAGGTCTGTATATGCATCAGCTACAGATTCTCATAATGCTGAGCAAAAATCCTAAATATTAGCAGGGACGCTAAGAGATACAGTCCTTGAACGATTATAAGGATTTATTGCAGAGTTAGACACGTTCTGAAATTTGTCATTTCGACAGAAAACCTTGTCCTGTTCCTGACCACAATGCTCTTATGAAACCTAGTTTCCGAATTTATTACCTACGCTATTCAGCACAAGAGAGACAAGGTCTCAACTCTGTCATTATTAATATCCACAACAGGAAGACAAGGCTTGGATCTTGGCCAAGGAAAATCCCTCCGCTGAATCGCAACAGTTCCCCGATAACAGCCTACCTCAAACCTCACAAAAATGCTCCAAAATGAGTCAGAAAAGAGGACTTCTGCCCCTTCCTCTCCAGCCTCTCATCTATCTACTCCTTCTCTCTACTCCTCCAACCTGGCCTTGAACCCCTCCAGGAATGGGGCAGCCACAGCTTCTCTGGGCAACCTGGGACAGGGTCTCAGGCGAAAGAGATACAACATTAAGTTTATAAAGCTTAGTTTTATTGAACTCAAATATTTTCTGATGAAAGCTGAAACAAATAAAGCTATATTCCAGCTACGGTGCTCCTAACGGAATTTATATTTCAGGGTCCCAGTACTGTTCCAAGTAAAATGGTTAGAGAAATTTTTCTTCATGGAAAGGGTTGTCAAGCAACAAGCTGCCCAGGGAAGTGGTGGA
This sequence comes from Tringa tobata, assembly GCA_033628505.1. Classification (NCBI taxonomy): domain Eukaryota; kingdom Metazoa; phylum Chordata; class Aves; order Charadriiformes; family Scolopacidae; genus Tringa; species Tringa tobata. The sequence continues at coordinate 205,782 of JAHREE010000464.1, read as the reverse complement.
GTCACCATCCCTGGAGGTATTTAAAAGCCATGCAGACGTGGTGCTGAGGGACGTGGGTTAGCGGTGGGTTTTTCAGTGTTGGGTTGATGGTTGGACTCAATGATGATGACGGTCCACTCCAACCTGAACAATTCTATGATTCTATCTTCCTTTAGGTACCAACATCGAAGCTTTTAAGCCCTCTCCTAAGGTTAAATTCTTGGGAGCTGTGCCATCAGGAGATGGTTTGGGTAGCACACCTGTGGTGCTACACTTCACGTATGTCCCTGTGTAATTCCAACTGCAGCAATTAGTCTAATGAAAAATATCACCTCTCTACAAACCTCCCCTTTGCAGAACATAGTGGCTACATCACCAGGACAATGTTAAAGCTATTCTTCCAAGACTCAAAGACCTTCTCTTGTGGACACCTTTGGGAAAGCAAAGCACAGCAGACACCAGCAAAGTATCATCTCTTCCCACTTATCCAACCCTTCACCTGCAATTAGTGGGGAGCAGAGTGATTGGGGTGAAGCTTTGTCATGAAGCCTGTTCTGATGCGGCTGCAGTCCAGTGTGCAGTCCAGCGTGCACAAAAAGCAGCATGTCATGGAATCATAGCATGGTTTGGGTTGGAAGGAACCTCAAAGATCATCAAGTTCCAACCCCCTGCCCTGGGCAGGGACATCTCCGACCAGAACAGGTTGCTCAAAGCCCCCTCCAACCTGGCCTTGAACACCTCCAGGGATGGGGCAGCCACAGCTTCTCTGGGCAACCTGGGCCAGGCTCTCACCACCCTCACAGCAAAGAAGTTCTTCCCCACATCTCATCTCAATCTCCCCTCTTTCAGTGTCAGACCTTTCCCCCTCTTCCTATGGCTCCTCTCCCTGATCAAGAGTCCCTCCCCAGCTTTCCTGGAGCCCCTTGAGGAACAGGAAGGGGCTCTAAGGTCTCCCTGGAGCCTTCTCTTCTCCATGTCACTTAGGTCTTAGCCACGTCCCCCAACCTGGGACAGTTACAGCCATCAGTCGGACATGGATTGACACAGCTTGGCAGCAGCACTGCCCTGGACATGGTGCAAATTCGAAATGCAAATAAAAATCAAATCGCTGAGAAGCAAGCAAAAATTCACACTTTCCTATAAGGATAATAATTGAATTTCCATGTAATACAGAAATTTATTTTTCACTAATGGAAATCCATTCTTTTCACCAGGATGTCTATTCCTAGGTGCCACATTCTTTTCTCCTTAATAGTATTTTTCTTTCCTCCAACGTGAGTCACTCTGGAAAAAGCCACTCGCTTGAAAGAGAAAAATTGACAAACAAACCCCAACTGTCATGAAAATTAACGTTCCCTGCTCCATACTACAACTACCACATACCCAGAACTTCAAACTTCAATCAGAAAAGAAAAGTTCCAAATTACTCAACAATAGTAACTGGCTTGAGGACAAGAAAATTAAATTTAAATCGGCAACTGTTAAAATAGTTTCTACTAATACGCCGCTGAGCACATGATCTGGTTGGCTTTGCTCTTAATTTGGCTGGGAAGCCTTTCGCAGAAAAAAGGAAAATGTTTTTGATGGCTTGTTCAAAAGGAAAAATAGCCATTTATCAGGTTATGTAAAAATCTCAGACTTGTGTTGGAAACTACAGTTTGGCAGAACACGTTTAATTACCATTGGGCTCTTCTAGAACATGAAGTAAAAAATAACTGTGTTATAATCGTATTAAGGGTTTGTCTTTGTTGGTTTAAGACAAAGATTTTAGTCAAAGGCCTCATTAAATCTTAGATCATTCTTTGCAAAGCTTAACTCCTCCACGGGTCTACAAAAACAAGGAAGTACAGTTATAATCCATAGAAATAAAGAAAGACGGAAAGACTTCCAAGGTCTTTTATGCTCAAACATTAAGAAGAACAATTTTCCTCTCAAACAAGAATTGTTCCTTAGAAACTACAGCTGCTGAAGTGAAATTATTTGTGAAATCAACCCTCAAAAACCAAATGCTTTGATCCATATAGAATCACAAAATGGTTTGCAATGAAAGGGACCTTCAAGACCATCTCGTTCCAACCCCCCTGCCATGGGCAGGAACACCTCCCACCAGACCAGGTTCCTCAAAGCCCCCTCCAACCTGGCCTTCAATACCTCCAGGGATGGGGCAACCACAGCTTCTCTGGGCAACCTGGGCCAGGCTCTCACCACCCCCACACCAAAGAAGTTCTTCCCCAGATCTCATCTCCATCTCCCCTCTTTCAGTGTCAGACCCTTCACCCTCATCCTATGGCTCCCCTCCCTGATCAGGAGTCCCTCCCCAGCTTTCCTGGAGCTCCTTTCGGGACTGGAAGGGGCTCTAAGGTCTCCCCAGAGCCTTCTCTTCTCCAGGCTGACCCCCAACTCTCTCAGCCTGTCCTCACAGCAGAGGGACTCCAGCCCTCGCAGCATCTTCATGTCCCTACATAGACAATATTGTAAATATGTGATAAGTACCTACCCAAAAAGACTCAAGAGAAAACGTACTACAAGCCCCATCCAGATGTAGTCGCTCCAGCAAGGTTGTACTACCTCAAAATTCATCACAGCCAAGATTTTCACAGTATGTCAACTTATTTTTTGTCTCACACGATGCAAAGTCAATGTATTCTTCATGTACTCACCACAATTAGAAAAACGCACTACACAACTGAACTAAAGACAACGTGGCTTAACAAAATTAAAAATTACTGATTTAGGATTCTAGTCACGGCTGAAAGTCTCTGTATGAATCTGTACAACTGCAATTTTGAACTACAGATGTCCAAAGGACTATGAAGATGATGAGGGGCCTGGAGCATCTCTCTTAGGAGTCTGAGGGACTTGGGTCTTTTCAGTCTGGAGAAGACTGAGGAGGGATCTGATCAAGGCCTATACATACTTCAAGGGTGGGGGTCAGAAGGATGGGGCCAGTCTTTTTTCAGTGGTGCCCAGGGACAGGACAAGAAGAAATGGGCACAGACTTGAACATCAGAAGTTCCACCTAAACATGAGGAGGAACTTCTTCATTTTGAGGGTGGCAGAGCCCTGGAAGAGGCTTCCCAGAGAGGTGGTGGAGTCTCCTTCTCCAGAGACATTGAAAACCCACCTGGACACATTCCTGTGCAACCTACTCTGGTGGACCTGCTTTGGCAGGGGGTTAGAAGATCTCCAGAGGTCCCTTCCAACCCCATAGCATTCTGTGATTGTGTTATGCCCACGAATATTTTCATTACTGATTAATCAGATTCAAGTGTTCATCTGATTTTGAGTTTTGGGACGAATGAAAGTTTTGCTTCATAATAAACTCACATTTTCATTCGTTTCTTTTAGAGCCCCTGCAACACCTACCACAGTTGTCATATCCTAAAAGCCCAGTCTTCCTTTGCACCACGAATATTCAACAGCCAGAATGACATCTTTCCACGTGCATTAATGACTTCATTAACAAGGTAGTTAATTATCCACCTCCTGGACAGGTTCTAAGCATTAGCAAAACAGCCACCGCTTTCTGCAAGGAATATTCTTGTCTCGTAAGTACCAGCATTAATTAAGAGTTCATCTGTAAGCTCCTTATGTAAACTATTCTTTATATTTAAATATTTCAGTTGGGTAAACAGACATCACAGATTAAGGCTACTTTCATACCAAATTCATATGCCAGATCTGATCTGTAAATTAAAATTATAATGTCTACTGCTTATTGGAAACCCATAAGCTCTGCTGTATCTGCAAGATGTCTACATAGGAAGTTCTGTTGCTTTAATTTAAGGATTTAATTTCAGGATTTAATGCAATTAACAGGTAAGCAAACTCACTGCTCTTGTCCACTTAAGTGACAACTTGCAGTTGCCTTCCTCATCTCCCAGCCATGTATGATTTTGTCCTTACCATGCAAATGTACTCTTTTTTTTTTTTAATTCCACTCCTTTTCTAAGGCAAAGGCTGTTTTAATTCATGTTAAACTTTGAAGGAATTTTACCCCTCCCTTGACAAAATTATTGATAAGGCACATCAAACTGTTTCAGAGCTTGAACTGATTTGATGACGACACAATATTCCCACAACTGACTTGTGCTGCTCCTATCAATAGGTCATTCTATGCCCAAGATAATAAATACCGTATGAATAAAACTTCTTTTCTTTCCCCTTCTACATGTTAAAAACCTACCAGACTTCAGGAGTTATTTGGGGAAAGGCTTAAAATATAGATTTTCATTGCAGATGCACTAAAAATTAAATCCATCTTATTTTGGGGAAGGAGCAGAGGCAAAATAAGGGAACAGGAAAGGCAAAAGGAAACAGAAAACTAAACAGAAAACTCACCTCACCTATAATGCATAAATGAGAAAATAAATAAACTAAAAATAATAGGCGATACAGAAGAATCTGGCAGGAGGATGAAAGGAACCCATATTAATGTGTAATTAACCCAGTTAATGTGTAATTTAATAACAAATGAAGCTTTGGCTGAATTTAATCTATTAGCAGACCTGCTAATTTTGACACAGAACAATAAGGAAAAAAAAAGAATTTGTTGTGCTTTATCAGTGTTCGTTACCCCGACCTGGAAGTCAACTTGGTTTCTCCTCTCCATTCCCTTCCAACCGCTCCAAGGGACCTGCCAGTAATCAGATATTAAGACTAAATCCATTCTTAACACGGGCTTCAAGGCCAGGTTGGATGGAGCTTGGAGCAACCTGGTCTGGTGGGAGGTGTCCCTGCCCAGGGCAGGAGGTGGAACTGGATGGTCTTTAAGGTCCCTTCCAACACAAACCAGTCTATGATTCTATGGTATCAGTGCACCTGAAACCAAACAGAGCATCCTTTTTCCTTAACTGAGCCATTTTCATCACAAAACATGCAGCAGAAGAGCACAACCTGAGTGGTTCACTGCAGATACTTTCAAAATCACGAAGAATAAATGCTTAATGGAATTTTGAAGTCACAGGTTATCAATGTTCCATAATATTCCACATTAATAGAAAATACCCCACCCTTTCACTCGTATATTAACCCTACATCCTCCATATTTATCATCCAGAAGGATGATGACCAAAAAGCTGAAGATCTGTTCATACTTCACGAGCATCACTTTGGCCTCCTGGAAGAAGATGCCGAACCCGAAGACTTTAATGCGCAGATTTTGGTCCGTTTCTTAGATGGCCTGGTCAAGCCTCTTTATCATTTGCAATATCTTCAAAAAGAAAGCTGAAATAATGGTGTTTACAATCTTTTTAGAGAATTTACACATTTATTGCCAAAAATAAATGCTATGTAGGAAATGAACGCACTTGTTGACGCTTGACCATAAAGTGAAGGAGTACAGATTTCTTACCAGCCCCAACAGAAATTTGTAGGACTTACAAAATTATAATAAACAGTTATTTTTAAGAAAACTCTTTTTTTTTTTTTAATTATAAATACTGTATCTACCTCAATTTCTGTACTCCTCTAGAGCCAAGAAGAGTTTGGAAAGCATGAAATGCCTCATCTTTACCAACATAAAATTCCTTTTTCCTAGCCCTAGCGCTTGCAAGATAGCAAGTTTTAAAACTTTTGTTGTTACAATACATCAGCTTGATTCTCAGTTTCCTTTAACTGAAGAATTAAAGAAGAAAAATCATGTTTGAGCCAGTAAGTTTTCTTTTTCTTTTTTTTTTCTTTTTTTTTTTTTTTTTTTAATATAATGGGTTATTTGAAGCTGCTCAGGTTTTGGAGTATCAGGATAAATGTCAGGGAGATAAATCACCAACACACCTCGTGAAACTTGCTGCACAATTCTCAGTAAACAAGCTGGAACATCTGGTTATAATTAGGATTTGTACGACCACAGAAATCAGAAGCTCTAGGCACGAACCACAGCCTCGCCACGCTACATATTGTAAATACACTCTGTATATACTCAACCACGGACCCTGCCCTAAAGAGCTTAAATTCTACATATAGGACCAAAGACGAGACTCTTGTGGTGGCAGCCAAAGGTCCCCAGTAGCATCTACCTCTCCAAAGGAAACTAAAAAACCCTACCCTTTGCTCCCTGCCAATGTGGAAGTGACAGCAGAGTCAATGGAAGGCTTCCAAGAACTATCAAGTCCAGGACTTTACAGTAGAAATTGTTCTTTTGGGAAAGGATGTTTTGTTATTGTTGCCATCAGCGCCTACGAAAAGAGCGGAGGTCCCAAAGCAAAAATCTATGTGACCTGTCCAGGTGGTTTACCATCAAAAATCACAAAATGATGTGGAGTTGGAAGGGACCTCTCGAGATCATCTAGTCCAACCCCCTGCCAGAGAAGGTCCACCCAGAGCAGGTTGCACAGGAATGTGTCCAGGTGGGGTTTGAATGTCTCCAGAGATGGAGACTCCACCACCTCTCTGGGAAGCCTCTTCCAGTGCTCTGCCACCCTCACAGGAAAGGAAAGAAGTTCCTCCTCATGTTGAGATGGAACTTCCTATGTTCAAGTTTGTGCCCATTTCCTCTTGTCCTGTCCCTAGCCACCACTGAAAAGCCTGGCCCCATCCTCCTGACACCCACCCTTGAAGTATTTACAGGTGTTGATCAGATCCATCCTCAGTCTCCTCTCTCCAGTCTAAAAGGACCTGAGTCCCTCAGCCTTCAGAAAAAAAATCAATTGGTGAAGAGTACAAGAAAGATCAATAATTTCTTAAATAATTATACTATAACTCTTTTAGCTACAAGACTCTTGTGACTGAAAGCCCCGAGGGTTTGATGGACCTGGAGCCAAGCCATGCTACCAGAAGTGCTACTGCTGTATAACTCTTCTATACTTTCACATCATTCAAAACTACAAATATAAATAAGATTGCAAGAAAAACAAAAAACAAAACAACACATGGAGAAATTCTTTGCTGTGAGGATGATGAGATCCTGGCCCAGGTTGTCCAGAGAAGCCGTGGCTGCCCCATCCCTGGAGGGGTTCAAAGCCAGGTTAGAGGGGGCTTGGAGCAACCTGGTCTGCTGGGAGGTGTCCCTGCCCAAGGCAGGGGGTTGGAACTGGATTGTCTTTAAGGTCCCTTCCAACCCAAACCACTCTATGATTCTGTATCGAAGGAAGTGTGCAAGAGCTTGACAGTGAATACATCTCTGGTCTGCAGAGATTTATGCCAGAGGCTATGTTTTTCTACGGTGCTTTGATTAAGACAGAAGGAGTTTTATCTCATGAAAAAAAGTCAACAAGGACTCTCAAAAGGGACATTAAGGCACTGCTCTGATAGTAGTTCAGGCCAACTTCAAACCAGTTCCTATGGTCCTCGTGGCAGCACAGATTTTGGTCAGGAGGAAGCTACTCTACATCCCAACTTGCTGGGCAGCTTTTGCAGACTGAGCCTGCCACAGCCACACCATTACTAATTATCATAGAACCATAGAATGGTTTGGGTTGGAAGGGACCTTAAAGATCATCTAGTTGCAACCCCCCTGCCATGGACAGGGACACCTCCCACCAGACAAGGTACGTAATAATCAACTACTTCCTCTCAAACAACACGTGTCTGAGCTGCAGCCACACATTTTGCTCCAGTTTCGACACATCTTTAGAGAACCTAAGAAAAAGGGTAAAGATCTGGACTTCACATTCAGAATCTTCACATTCAGGCAGGTCAAAACACCACAATCACAATGACAAGAGGACGACGCCGTTACAGATGGGAAGCACTAAGGAAGATGAACATCTGTCTCGTTGACAGAACGAGAGGGAATGGCTTCAAGCTCCAACAGGGTAGGTTTAGACAAAACATTAGGAAAGGGTTTTTCCCAGAAAGAGTGGTCAGACACTGGAGTAGGCTGCCCAGGGAGGTGGTTGAGTCACCATCCCTGGATGTGTTTAAGAGTCGTTTAGATGCTGAGGGATATGGTGTAGGGGAGGACTTTGTAGAGTAGGGTAGATGGTTGGACTCGATGATCCCAAGGGTCTCTTCCAACCTAGATGATTCTATGATTCTATGAACGGAGAGAAGTGGGCAAGAAGACTTGGATCAACATGTTCATTACGGTGAGCACAAACAGGCAATTAAACATTGACTAAGCTCCAGGGAGACAGACGAGGTTGTAGTTATCTAGCAGATCACACACCAGATCGGTGACACATCACAAAAAGGCTCTGGAAGGTAGAAACAACCAGCCTGAAATATTTGGTAGCAGAAAAAAAAGCTTGGTGGAATCATAATAAATAACAGACACATCATGAGTAGCTTTTTGTGGCTCTCTACTTTGACGTCTTTTAATCCAGATATTATAAATTAGACTACCCCAAGCAGAATAACATAACACAAAGTAGATGCTTACAGGATAGAAAGTCATTAACGGGCAGGAATGTTTGTCCAGATCCAACCAAAGAGTTACAGACAGGAGAAAACGAGTCCATTATTGACCACCATACACCGAATTCTGCAATTTAAATTAATGCTACAACAGTACCTTTGTGGGCCAGACTAATTATGATGATTGCTCAGGTGATCAACGAAGACGAATCTGCCTTTTCATTAGTTTCTTACCGGTACAACATTGTACCCATTACAGCTATAATCATCCAAACAGCACAAACTAAGTCAATTAGATCTTACCGTTGCAGTAATATCTAAGATGCATTAAAGTGTTGGGTTTTTTTAATACTATTCAACTATTTCAAATGAAACCATTTAAATTGGCTTATTTTTCAATACTCTTGAGTCGCACTAACATTTTCCTGCCTTATCATATCATCTGTTTGGCAGTTCCTCACTGTAACATGAGTTTTATTTTGCAATAAAATGACTAATTAAATAAATTTTGCTTGCCCTGAAAAACTTCTCTCAACTTGGTTAACTGCAGACCATCAATTGGCAAATACTAGTAATACTCACAAAAAAAAAAAAAGAAAAAGAGGAGAGGATTTAAAAATAGCAAAAAAAAATATTTGAAGGCAAGTGGTTCAATGTACTTTGTCAAAAAAGAAAAATTAATCTCTTATTTCTAATATATGAGGTCTAATCTCTACTATCATCCATACGTATGTCATTTATGCATTGACAACATAGATCTACCATCTCTTCACAATTATTTTGCAAACCTGAAAGGCTGCAAAAACAAAGCAAAGTTGACTCAGTAGAGAAGAATGTCCTTTATGAAGTTAAAATAAATCATTATTTCCAACCCCTCCTCACTCCAAACCCACAATTGCTTAATTAACTACTGGAGGATAACGCAATCGGCAATATATTTTTAATTAAGGTATTTTATAGACAGGATGGAGAACGGTACTTGCAGGCAGAGGGTAAACCAGGGAGAAGGAACGGGTGGGAGGATGTTGGCTCTATGGTTTTCAGGGTTGAGAGGCAAAAAAAAAAAAGGCTACGAAGGGTGAGAAGCAGGAGAAGGTGAACTGTGGGAAAGGGTAAACTTGGGCTCATATCTTGGCTAATTATCACGAGGAAGGAAAGGGGGGGTGGATTTAAAATACTGCTTCTAAGCGCTGATCTACAGCTGCTCTACAAGTGGCTACAAAATACGCGTAACGTAATACACAGCAACGTAGATGACTCTGGTATTAAGTTAAATAATTTCAAATTAACAAGTACAATAATTATTTTAGGCTGCCAAATCTCATTCAAAAAATAAACTTTTTAAAACCAGGCTCCTATCTCCTTTCATTCCAATAGATTATAATTAGACTATTTCAGTAACCTTATTTTAAGCATTATGTGGTATTTACAAGACAGCGAGCAGCGTAAATTTTCAATTCTTCCATTCTTCTTTCAATTCTTACCCTGTAAAGATTACTAAATACATTAAAATAACACGATACAGACATCATATCTAAGTTTTCCACACCTGTTCGTTGCTCAAAACTCACTTCTGTTCTGTAACATGTTCATGTTGCTGCCTTCTAACCTGTATTTCACTCTACCCATGTACCCGCTGCGATACAAAACAACGGAGTGCCAAGGATTAATTTGGTGATGCTATAGATCGTAGAATCATAGAATTGTTTAGGTTGGAAGGGACCTTTCAGATCATTAAATCCAACCATCAACTCAACACTGCCAAGTCCACCAGTAAACCATGTCCCTCAGCACCACATCTGCCCGGCTTTTAAATATCTCCAGGGATGGTGACTCCACCACTGCCCTGGGCAGCCCATTCCAATGTGCAATAACCCTTTTCATGTAAAAATATTTCCTCATATCCATCCTAAACCTCCCCTGGGGAAACTTGAGGCCATTTCCTCTCGTCCCATTGCCTGTTCCTTGGGAGAAGAGACCAACCCCCCCTGGCTACACCCTCCTTTCAGGGAGTTGGAGAGAGCGAGAAGGTCTCCCTTCAGCCTCCTTTTCTCCAGGCTGAACACCCCCAGCTCCCTCAGCCTCTTCTCATAAGACTTACTCTCCAGACCCCTCACCAGCTCCGTTGCCCTTCTCTGGACACGCTCCACACCCTCAATGTCTTTTTTGTGGTGAGGGCCCCAAAACTGGACCCAGCACTCAAGGTGGGGCCTCACCAGTGCCCAGTCCAGGCAGATGATCACCTCCCGAGTTCTACTCCCCACGCTATTCCTGATACAGGCCAGGATGCTGGTGGCCTTCTTGGCCACCTGGGCACACTGCTGGCTCATGTTCAGCCGACAGTCGACCAACACCCCCAGGTCCTTTTCTGCCAGGCAGCTTCGGCCACTCTGTCCCAGGCCTGTAGCCTCCATGGGGTTGGTGTGACCCAAGTGCAGGACCCAGCATTTGTCCTGGTGATGTCCATTTCGATGTCCAAATATGCCTTTTACTCTACCAATCCTACCACGTCCAAGTTTCACATATAGTCCAACATCATATACAGGGAAATAATCAGACACAAAAAGTATTAACCAACTGTTTGGGCACAAAGAGAAAAAATATTTCTATTTTCTAACAGGATGAGGTACTTATTTTTTTCTCCTCCCTTTCCCAGACAGGTCATTCGAAAGCACTTGATATTAAAGCTTGAAATGAAGGTACTTAATTCACCAGGAGAAGGCATGGCACTTCAGGTACTCACGAAAGAAGCAGGAAAATAAGCGTAGGAGTTTGCCAAGGGAGCTGTTAAGAGAATGGTTCAAGGGGAGCGAAGGGGGTGGAAGTGTAGGAAGAGACAAGAACAGACGTAGGCTGAAACCTGAAGACTTTGCATTAAAAAAATGTAAACTCAATGTACAAGGAGAAAGAAGTCACAGGGGGGGTATGATATCAGAGGGAGGGCAGGAGGAGTGGCAGTTGAGATGGACTTTATAAATCAATCAAGTAACCAGAAATGGCATATCAAAAAAAGCTATTTTTCCTGTGGCAGCACTAAGGTATGAAGACACTCAAGCGTGACCCAGGAGATTAAAACCAAGAAGAATAGAACCAAGAAGAAAAAAAACACCAGGTAAGTAGAGATATCAAAAAACCCCACAGTGAGAACTATGCAAAATACAAACTACACACTAAAAACTGCTTCAGAAAAACATTTTCAGAGCAATTTTTTTCTCTAGGGATTGAAAAGAAGGAAGGGAATGAACCGATTGGGACTCTGGAATAAAAAAAAAGGTTGTAGAGAACGACTTAATTAATTTCTCTTCTCTGTTAAATAAACTGCAAAGCAAGCAATTGGTTTTTTGACGTATTTACGTTACAGGCACAACCCCAAAATTGGCCGTAGTCGACCCTCCAGTGTGTAAACTGGAAACCAGAAGGGAGATGGGTGTCCCTTCTGTGAGTAACCTCATCTTAGGCAGCAGCAGCGACGTGCGTTCACCCAGTGAGACAGCCAACGTTCTTTTACTGCCTCCATGAGGAGATCGAGGCACACTGTCACGGGCTGGAGAAAAAAAAAGAGTTTCTGGCACACCATTCTGCGGCCTGAACTTTACCATCCCTTAGGGATGCTGCCAGGGAAGGGATTTCACAAAAGAGCAAAAATAAACAGCATCACTTTTAACAGCAGTCGACTGGCAAAGCGTTATTTGGTTTATCGGTTAACAAGGAAGTAACGTATGCCTACGCCGTCAGCGATGTATTATAGTTTATTCTTAATATAGGGAAAAGAAAAACCTTCAGGAAGAATTTTTATATGTAATACACACACCAATAAAACACATCTGGTGTGGGGATGGGAGCAACCACCAAGCAAAACACAGCATATAGGACAAAAAAACCACGAGAACCTTCTTTCTTAAGGAAAATGGCATTGAGTCTTTCATGTTCTTCAGGCATTATCTCTCTATAGCGAACAGTTCACCCAAAAAAGATCAGAATCCAGTCATAAAGAATCACAGAATGATACAGGGTTGGAAGGGACCTCTGGAGATCATCTAGTCCAACCACCTGTCAGAGAAGGTCCACCCAGAGCAGGTTGCACAGGAACATCTCCAGGTGGGTTTGAATGTCTCCATAGAGATAAAGACTCCACCACCTCTCTGGGCAGCCTCTGCCAGGGCTCTGCCACCCTCAAAGGAAAGAAGTTCCTCCTCATGTTGAGATAGAACTTCTATGTTCAGGTTTGTGCCCATTTCCTCTTGTCCTGTCCCTGGGCACCACCAAGAAAAGACTGGCCCCATCCTCCTGACACCCACCCTTGAAGTATTTATAGGCCTTGATCAGTTCCCCCCCTCAGTCTTCTCTTCTCCAGACTAAAAAGACCCAAGTCCTATTGGACCCAAGTACTATTCAGGAAAAAAAATTAGTCAACCTTTTGGGAAATGAATATGCTATAATATGTTATTAAAAAAATCCTATTTAGTCCTATCCCTTTACACCACAGGATCCTCAAGACTGGAAGGGACCTCTCGAAACCAACAAGTCCAACCTTCTGCTCAAGGAGAGCCACAGAGCAGACCCACTGGGCAATTTAAGAATAAAACACGCAAATAAAAGTATTTCTTATATTTTAAGAGACTCAAAGCCTCTGATTTATCACATGGGGTGCTAGTTGTTTGTTTGGAGTTTTGGTAATGTCTCAATAAAAGAAAAACACTATTTTTACCATGTGCTGTCATAGTGTCATAGTGTTGTCCAGGCCGGAAGGGACTTCCAAAGGTCATCTAGTCTGACCTCCCCGCAGTCAGCAGGGACACCCCCAACTAGACCAGGTTGCCCAGGGCCTCGTTGAGCCTCGCCTTGAATATCTCCAGGGATGGAGATCTATCTGTCCTGAAGATAGAATCGCTTCAGATCCTAAAACGTCTCGAGATGGACTGCATACGATTACAATCCAGGCCCATGGACAGCTTTTCTACACTGGTATCACTTGTTGGAAAAGAAATGGGCTACAGGTGTGTGAGATGAAATAGAAGGCAACGTTTCCTAAGGTTTGACATATAGTTTCTATAGAAAGTAAGACTCACTTGCCACCCCAGATGCGATTCCATAAAGCAGTCCCCCTCCATCTGTTTGCTGCTGAAAGACGTGGGTCCCCGGAGGGGGGCTTCTTTCTTGTCTGATGAAATTATACAGTAAAGTTTTCACGAGTCTGCTGGTATAGGGAACACTGCAAAGAAGAAAAGAAAACAACTTTAGTTGACTCCCAGCTCGCAAAAAAAATTAAGGCAACCAAGCCCAAGCAAGGTGCAAAGGCTGGTGTTTGGTGTTAAACACAGCCACTCGCTCTCCCAGTCTCAGGCAGACTGGAAAGGGAAGGAACATCAAGGTCTGGTTCGTGTGAAGCTGCCCTGACTTCAGTGGGGGTCTGAAGGAGCACCCTCAACTCCTTTTTGTTTTATTTTTTCAATATTACTTTTAAATCAATCATTAAATTTGCAGAATCGTCGTACACAAGGAAAGAAATATTCTATTTGTTTAGTTTTCACTCCAAGCTTTGGTTCCGTAGAAGAGGTAACAACAGTATTTCTCCACACAACCCCCACCCAACAGAATCATAGAACTGTCTGGGTTGGAAGGGACCTTTGAGATCATCCAGTCCAACCATCAACTTAACTCTGATAAAAACTCATCACTAAACCATGTCCCTCAGCACCACGTCTGCCCAACTTTTGAATACCTCCAGGGAGGGTGACTCCACCACTGCCCTGGGCAGCCCATCCCAAGGTTTGATGACCCTTTCCATGAAGAAATTTTTCCCAATATCCATCCTAAACCTCCCCTGGTGCAACTTGAGGACCTTTCCTCTTGTCCCACCGCCTGTTCCTTGGGAGAAGAAACCACCCCCCCGGCTACACCCTCCTTTCAGAGAGTTGGAGAGAGCGAGAAGGTCTCCCCTCAGCCTCCTTTTCTCCAGGCTGAACACCCCCAGCTCCCTCAGCCGCTCCTCACAAGACTTGTGCTCCAGACCCCTCACCAGCTCCACTGACATTCTCTGAACCATCTCTGGGTGTTTTTGTTACACTGCAGTCGAGGGAACCCACATACCTTATAAGTACTAAGGATATAAATAAATGCTGTAAAAATAAATAGCAACCCCTCAAAAGATGGCACATTTGTGCTACCACTTGTTCTGGCAAGTTGGTGGTTGTTTGTCATGTTGGTTTGCACACGTTTTAGTCAAGCCACCATCCATCCTCTTGCAACTTGAAATTCCAGGTGGGCAGATTTTTGGTAAATGTATCTATCATCTGGTTTTCTGAAGTTTCTAAGAGACACCCGTTCCAACTGGGATAGTTCTATGATTCTATGACCCACCACTGAATCAAAACAACCCATGTTTTTATACCCAAGTATAAGCCTTTTTTAAGTTAATGAAATTACCCTCAAAAAATGAAAATGGCTTCCAAAATAGTTTTACTGAAGTCTGGGCTGTGAGATTTAGACCTGAAACCTTCCAACAGTCTTTACAAGTGTTTCCTTCTGTGTTCTAGGGTGGGTTTTTTCTGACAAAAGTTTTTTATCAAAATGTATTTTGCTGCCTTTTTTTTTTTTTAAGTACAAACAGCCCAAACAAGCCATCAGAAGGATTTGTTTTGCCATTACCGCCACATTGCGAGACCTGGACAGGCTGGAGAGTTGGGCAGAGAGGAACCTGATGAACTTCCACAAGGGCAAGTGTAGGGTGCTGCACCTGGGGAGGAATAACCCCCTGCACCAGGACAGGGTGGGGGTGACCTGCTGGAGAGCAGCTCTGAGGAAAAAGACCTGGGAGTCCTGGTGGACAACAGGATGCCCATGAGCCAGCAATGGGCCCTTGAAGCCAAGAAGGCCAATGGCATCCTGGGAGGCATCAGGAAGAGTGAGACCAGCAGGTGGAGGGAGGTCATCCTCCCCTTCTGCTCTGCGAGTCCCTAGCTGGAGCACTGGGTCCAGTTCTGGGGTGCCCAGTTCAAGAAGGACAGGGAACTGCTGGAGAGGGGACAGCAGAGGGCTACAAAGATTATGAGGGGCCTGGAGCATCTCTCTGATGAGGAAAGGCTGAGGGACTTGGGTCTTTTTGGTCTGGAGAAGAGAAGACTGAGGAGGGATCTGATCAAGGCCTATAAATACTTGAAGGGTGGGTGTCAGGGGGATGGGGCCAGGCTTTTTTCAGTGGTGCCCAGGGACAGGACAAGAGGGAACGGGCACAAACTGGAACATAATAAGTTCCACCTAAACATGAGGAGGAACTTCTTTCCTTTGAGGGTGACAGAGCCCTGGCAGAGGCTGCCCAGAGAGGTGGTGGAGTCTCCTTCTCTGGAGACATTCCAACCCTGCTTGGACACATTCCTGTGGAACCTGCTCTGGGTGGCCCTGCTTTGGCAGGGGGTTAGACTAGATGATCTCCAGAGGTCCCTCCCAACCCCATATTATTCTATGATTAGGTACCAGCCCAGAACGTGACGTACCATCGACCATGCATCAGGTATTTGTGAATGATGCTCTCTCGTAGAATCTCTTTGTGGAATAGTTGGCAGGAAAAGAAAACGATGAGAGTTGTCACGGCTTCCAAGGAAATGCTGTATGTAATATCTCTGCAGGAAAAAAAAGAATGAAAATTCATGGAGATTAATCCATTGGGGTTTTGTTTACAAATTGACTTCCAAGAACACTTGGTGGCTTCACCTGAGGTAAAACACAGTTTAGCACAACGAGTTTCAACTGGGAACACATAAACAAGCGATTCAAAAAACCCAGAATCATTTCATACCAACAATGGGTTGTTTTTCTTAGACATAAGCATTTTCTTTTTGATATGCCAAAAGACAAGACAATGTAAAAAAAAAAAAAATTGAGATACTGCCCAGAACATTCCAGCTGTGATGTTCAGACTATGCTTCACTCTAAAAATAATAAATACATCTCAAAAGCGTGGCCTTTGTCCTGTTAAAATGAAATTGTCACAAAACCATCACGCTAAGTTGGGGAAATGTCCGGTAGCCAAACACAGTTCTATCCTCCAGAAAAAGTGGATCCCTAAGAAAGGAATATAATATATATAAAATATCATAGTTTAAGTGTAAGAAATGCTCAGGACGTCAAGATACTACAACAGTTGTTCAGTTTTAAATGGGATCTTTGAGGTAACAGTGAAGATATTACAGTCAATCCCAAAGAACGCGCTGTAATGATTTAATACTGACACCACATAGTTTAATAGATCTCATTAAGGTTAATTAGGGAAGCCCATGCAGCAACATGGATGTGAGAGATACCCACTATTTGAGATATCTTGTGCTTTCTGATTCCACCTCTGCCTATGATGTCCTTGTCACGCATCTCATTTTTCAAAGGGGGAGAAAAATGGCATTTGCTTCCTTAATTAGTAATAAATTGCGGATTCCATGAAACCTTTTAAAACATAACGAAATAACTTGGACACCAGCCAGTATCAGTTTTGCTTTCAACCAAAGACTGCTTTTTCCCTCCTCCAAAAATAAGAAGATACTTCATTTGGTCCAACAGGACCATCCTGTAAACCATTAGAAAGACGGCTATTAAGTACTTTTAATATTTCCCCCACTAATTTATTTCCATAGTACGCATCACAATCCAATATCATTAAGTTACAACAGGCGTCCCGCATCAATTATCGAGGTTTCTTTGACCTGGGATCTACTGGAAATTCAAAAATTTATTAATACTTCTCAAATTGAATTATTTTATAGTATCTCTATTTAAAAATAAAATTTAAGTTATCAGCATCACTGTGTTTTTAAGCAGTGAAGCTAGGTTTTCTCTTTGTTACAATCTCACCTTCCAAAATCTCTTACTCTTAACAGTTAAAAACATGTATAAACATAAAACTAAGTGCTCTTTCAAATAACAATGGCTTGAAAACTAAAGTACAACCTCCCTCGAAACACAATAAATTAACCACAATAAAAACCAAACTGGCTGGAGTAAAACTCTTCCTGAGTGTCAGGATGGGAACTGGTGTGGTCCTGACCAAAATGAATAGGATTTTATTTTGAAGAATAATAAAAAAAAAACCTCGAATAAATGAATACTCTCAAGTTTGCTGCTAGAAATACTGTAAATAACCCCGTATAGAATGAGAAGGGTTTAATGGATCTGGGTGTACAAAGCACTTAAGTTAAGCTCTTCTGCAGTAGCTCCAGCCCAGAGTTTTTGAGCAAAGAGAGCCCGAGTTCTTTGCTGGAAGTCAGGAGTAAACTGGAATCCCAATTTCCTGAATCCCAGCCAATCCATCTCAGCCAGGAGAAAAGCTGGACTGGGAAGGGCTCCCGCTCCCCTCTCCGACACCGGGATGCTTTGCCATCCAATGCCCACCTCCATCCCAACCACAGCAAGGAAAAAAAAAAAATAATCCATATTTCCCAATTATTAGCACTTTAGCCAGCAACAAAAAAAAAAATAATCAGGAATGGTTTTCCATCAAAATAAAAACAACTGCATGGAAAGAAAAAATACTTTTTACCTATAGAAAAAAAAAAAAAACAACAATAAAAATTCAGAAGCCTGTCATTACTGAGATGGAAAACCCAAGAATAATGTCTCCAACCCTGGGATGATGAATGAAAAGGGTGACTTCATGACACGCCACGACGTCCAAACCAAGGGGGTCACGTTGCCGAGAGGAACCAAATTTCAGAGTCTTTTTTTCAGAAGCTTTTTTCTTTTCCCCCCCCCCTCTCCGCCTCAATCATTCATTCATTTCTTTTTCTGACAAACCCTACGAGGAGACATTACACAATTCTATTCTATTTTTACGAGATTCGGTGTAAAGAAATAAACAAAGAGGTTACTGTGATGTATTGAGTAATTTATTATTTTTTTTTCTCTAAATCTGCTTTCAATACCCTTATATAACTCCGAAAGAAAACAAAACAACAGAAATAGTGAGTTATTCCAATTTTCTTGCTATTCCCAACCCAGTTAGAGCACGTTTAATTGCCAAAATGTTCCGTTCAACCTGTAGGATCTGGTCAAATTAAATCCTTTCTGACATAAACCCGACCAGAGCCTCGATATCTGGGGTAACCCCTCGGCTCCGGTCACCCTTAATTTATCAACGGGAGGATAAAGCTCCAGGAGCAAAATTCTTTTCACCACGCCAAGGGTCAAACGTACAATTTTCTGAAACTCCAGCATTTCTAAAGGGTCACAACAACTACCAGGAACTTCTTTTAACTTCAAAGAAAATAGTGTTTATTTATATTAAGAGGCTATAGAATAGGGGGGGTTGTTTTTTTATTTTTTATTATTTTATTTATTTATTTTATTTTTTTATGTCATTCAAAGCTATCGGGCATATAGAATGACTTTACGTGGAATTTATGCTGATCTCCAACTTCCTCTGAAAACTGTCTGCTTGCAGATAAGGAGGAAAGTAGAAATAATGAACTCATGGATCAATTCCACGTCAAAACTCTTCAGCTGTTTATTGCAGAAAACCAGAACCGCGCGACGTTTTGAGTTTCTGTGGGTTTGGTTTCTTTTTTTCTTCTCAAGTGTGTCTTATAAAACAAACAAAAAGATACATAGAACTCAGATAAAGCCATATCCCAAATAAATGGGCTTCATACAGCAACGTATGAAGCATAAACAGGGTTTTGGGATGGGTTTTTTTAGTCCTCCTTCTGGATTTTCTCTTTTGGAGATTTTACTAGTTATTCTCACTTAATTCTTTCCTTTTTTTTCCCCTCTCTCTCCTTCCAACTGGAGGATATAATCCCATACCAGGTAGACAACCTGATAGATACCATTTTTTCCTCCCTTTAAGACTCATTTCTCTGCTCCATCTGGGTTCATTCTTTATTGCAAATACCCATCCTCCTTGATACCACATTTCCTACAGCGTGAAACAAAACAAGCTCCTGTTTCTTTAACCAGATGGAATTGGTTCAGGTTCTTGTTTGAAGGTTAAAACCAACTTCTGGCCACAAAACCTTATATAGACACATTTAGTCTCTAAAGCAAAAGCTACATCATAGGTAGCTGGGATTATCTTGAATTTGGAATTCTTCAGAAAATCATAGAATGGTTTGGATTGGAAGGAACCTTCAAGACCATCCAGTTCCAACCCCAATGCCATGGGTAGGGACACCTCCCACCAGACCAGGTTGCTCAAAGCCCCATCCAACCTGGCCTTGAACCCCTCCAGAGGCAGCCACAGCTTCTCTGGACAACCTGGGCCAGGGTCTCACCACCCTCACACCAAAGAACTTCTTCCCCAGATCTCATCTCAATCTCCCCTCTCTCAATTTAAAACAATTACCCCCTGGACAGGCTGGAGAGCTGGGCAAGGAAGAACCTCATGAGGTTCAACAGGGAAAAGTGTAGGGTCCTGCACCTGGGGAAGAAGAATGTCAGGCACCAATACAGGTTAGGCATGGATCTGCTGGAGACAAGTACTGAAGAGAAAGATCTGGGCGTCCTGGTAGACAGCAAAATGACAATGAGCAAGCAGTGTGCTCTTGTGGCCAGGAAGGCCAACGGAATCCTGGGCTGCGTAGGGAAGAGCGTGGCTAGTAGGTCGAGGGAAGTCATTCTTCCCCTCTACTCTGCACTGGTGAGGCCACAACTGGAATATACTCCATCCAGTTCTGGGCTCCCCAGTTCAAGAGGGACAGGGAGCTACTGGAAAGAGTCCAGCGAAGGGCAATGAAGATGATTCAAGGATTGGAGCATCTCCCTTATGAAGAAAGACTAAGAGAACTGGGACTCTTTAGCCTGGAGAAGAGAAGACTGAGGGGAGACCTTCTCAATGCCTATAAGTATCTAAAGGGTGGTTTGAAGGAGGAGGGAACCAGACTCTTTTCAGTGGTTGCCAGTGAGAGGACGAGGGGCAACGGGCACAAGTTGGAACATAGGAGGTTCCACTCAAACATGAGAAAAAACTTCTTCACAGTGAGGGTGGCAGAGCCCTGGAACAGGCTGCCCAGGGAGGTCGTGGAGTCCCCTTCTTTGGAGATTTTCAAGACCCTCCTGGATGCCATCCTGAGCAACATGCTCTAGCTCTGGGCAATCCTGCTTTGGCAGGGGAGTTGGACTAGATGATCTCTATGGTCCCTTCCAACTCTAAAAATTCAGTGAAATCCTATCACTACACTCCCTGACAAAGAGTCCCTCCCCATCTCTTCTGTGGACCCCATCAGACACTATAAGGTCTCCCCAGATCCTTCTCTTCTCCAGGCTGAACAACCCCAACTCTCTCCACCTGCCTTCATAGGAGAGGGGTTCCGGCCCTCTGATCATTTTCATGTTCCTCCGTTGGGCCTATTCCAGCAAGTCCATGTCCTTTCTATGTTGAGGACCCCAAAGCTGGACACAGTACTCCAGGTGGGGTCTCACAAGAGCAGATCAGACGGGTTGAATCACCTCCTGTGACCTGGTGTCCATGCTTCTTTTGATGCAGCCCAGGATACGGTTGGCTTTCTGGGCTACCAGTGCACGTTGCCGGCTCCTGTTGAGCTTCTCATCCACGAGCACTCCCAAGTCCTTCTCCTCAGGGCTGCTCTCCAGTCATTTTCCACCCAACCTGTATTTGTGCTTGGGATTGCCACATCCCAGGTGCAGGACCCTGCATTTGGCTTGGTTGAACTTCACGCAATTTGCACGGGTCCACCTCTCCAGCCTGTCCAGGTCCCTCTGGATGGCATCCCTTCCCTCCAGCGTGTCGACCACGCCACACAGCTTGGTGTTGAGGGCAAACTTGCTGAGGGTGTGCTCTATCCCACTGTCCATGTCTCCAGCAAAGATGCTGAAGAGCACTGGTGCCAGTACCGACCCCTGAGGAACACCATTCATGATGACTTGAGCTCCAAACGATGACTTGAGCTCCAAAATGCAAGATTCCTGGATGCTGGAAGAGCATAAATGTGTGTATGTATTTAACACACATTTGGGTATCTACATTTCAGGTGATACATCAATGGATTCCTTCCAAAAGCAATGATATCAGATCATTTCAACTTTAACAAACGCTTTTCAATTAAGCAACCACGCACTATTTGTGTTTTAGTGATCTTTAGACAACAACTCGTGAAAATAAAATGACAAAAATTCAAAGTCAGCTACACTTTCCACCTTAATCCCTTTTTTTCAGATAGATAAAAGCCCAGGATCTGTGTTCTTTGAGATACCTATTGCCCTGGAAGCACCGCTTTAAAGCAGGACTGTATCTAGCCTTAAAAAATAATAATTATAGAATGGTTTGCATTGGAAGGGACCTTTAAAGATCATCTATTTCCAACCCCCAAAACCAGTAGGTTTTGAAGGAAATTTCTTCTGAGCTACAAAGAAAATACTGGAGTATAAAGCAGACCAAAAGGTGAAGATCATCAGAATAGGTCATCTGTTGATCGCAGCCAGCGGCGAAAATACAAACCCCAAAACACCCTTTGTCTGCTCCTGCAGACTCAAGTTTAGAATCATGGAATGGTTTGGGTTGGAAGGGACCTTAAAGACCAGGAGTCTGATGCTACCACCAGCTTCTGTATCTAAATTGTTAAGGGGAATGATGTTAGCATAATTACTATTTTCAAACGATGCAATCAAGCCCACAGAAGAACAACTATGGGCCTGTTAAAACCTCAGCTCCCCGGTGCCCTGGCATCTGCTTTTTCCATTCCAGACCACGTGGTTGACCTTCTATCGGTGTCATCTACCCAGAACTTCGACGATCTACCTACATGTCACCATCCTGCTGCTGCTGGCCCCTCTCCAACACCAAGCACCGCTCTCTGTGCCCACCCCATCGTTCAGCTTTGTTCCCTGCCTTTAAGTAGAGGGGTCTGTGAAAGAGGAACCACGTATAGAGGCAATGTATAGGAAAAAAATCTCAGCTGGGAACTCCAATTACCACTCTGAGGGCACAAGCTGTTGGAAATGCTTTAATTACTCAATGAATCGCAGCTATTTCTATAGCTCAGCAAAGAGAGGCTGAGAGCTCATAAATGATTTCACACCTACAGAGAAAACAAGCTGAAAAGTCAGGAACAAACCTCTGGGTTTCAACTCCCACCACCAGACCAAACCCCCCTCCCACGTTTAAATATTTTCCTGAACTTTCACCCAGCCAGAGCTGTCTACTCAGAGTCTTAAAAGGTTAAAAGGTAACTCATTTTCTAATTTCGGAGAGTTGCCAAAAGGGCTGATTCATACAAAAACGTCTCAAATCATACAGGAACCAGGTTTCATTTCCCTGCTTCCTGAGGGCCCACCAGAAAGGTGAAAGAGGAGTCACCGCAGAGAATAGGATCAGTTTTGAAAAGTGGAAAACGAGGAGAATATCTGGTTATCGGGCTCAGGATACAAGTACAACAACTCCAAGGGAACATAATCTTTCCTCTTGGAATCGCTCCTAATTTTACACCCACTGATGGCACATACGCAGCGCGGCGGCCAATAACGCACCACGCTCGTTACAGCTGACTCCAAATATTTGGGAGATGTCCCAAAGGAGCACTCGAGAAACATCAACTGGAAGCAGAGAACATCTCTGACATTTCCTCCTGCATCTCCCTCGAACTGGGTATTCTTCACTGGTAGACTGCACGAGAGGGAGGAAACAACCAAAGATGAATTGTCCAGTTCTGGGCTCCCCCAGTTCAAGAAGGACAGGGAACTGCTGGAGAGAGTCCAGAGGAGGGTACAAAGATGATGAAGGGACTGGAGCATCTCTTTGATGAGGAAAGGCTGAGGGACTTGGGGATGTTCAGCCTGGAGAAGAGAAGACTGAGAGGGGACCTCATCAATGCTGAGCAACATCTAAAGGGCTGGTGGCGAGAGGATGGGGCCAGACTCTTCTCAGTGGTGCTTGGTGACAGGACAAGAGGGAACAGGCACAAACTTGACCAGAAGAAGTTCCACCTAAACATGAGGAGGAACTTCATTCCTGTGAGGGTGGCAGAGCCCTGGCAGAGGCTGCCCAGAGAGGTGGTGGAGTCTCCTTCTCTGGAGACATTCAAACCCCACCTGGACATGTTCCTGAGCAACCTGCTCTGGGTGGACCTGCTTTGGCAAGGGGTTGGACTAGATCGTCTCCAGAGGGTCCCTTCCAACCCCCACCAGTCTGTGATCCTGAGTCGGCAGTATTTAAAGGATAAAACAAAAGTTGGATTCAAGACCTTGTATTCCCAGAACTATTCCTCAACTATCTGAGGCTATGTGGCTGTAAACAACTTCACCTCATTGGCATTCAGTTCCTCCCTCTACAGACTACAAATATTACAAATAATCTAAGACTTAAGTGTTGAACAGAGCACCCATATTCTTCTGTATTTACCTTGCACATCAACAAGACTTGTAAGTCACATCCATGAAATCTAAGCAAAAGACTTCAAAGAAGAGACCAGGCTGGACAGGGCTTTGCACAACCTGGTCTAGTGGGAGGTGTCCCTGCTCATGGCATGGGGGTTGGAACTAGATGGTTCTTTAAGGTCCCTTCCAACACAAACCACTCTATGATTCCAATTCTATGAAAAGGTAGCCACACAGAAGATGATCCAAGTGCTCAAAAAGCTCCTGCAGACCATTGCAGAGTTCTGGGCAGAGCCAGACACAGGAATCGTGTCCTGTGTTCCAGCCATGGAGCCGTCATGAAAGACAGATGTGCTCCACGATCTCTCTGTACCAGCACTTCTCTGAAGGAGCTGGGGGTGTTCAGCCTGGAGAAAAGGAGGCTGAGGGGAGACCTTCTCGCTCTCTCCAACTCCCTGAAAGGAGGGTGTAGCCAGGGGTGGTTGGTCTCTTCTCCCAAGGTACAGACGATGGGACGAGAGGAAAGGGCCTCATGTTGTACCAGAGGAGGTTTAGGATGGATAGTGGGAAAAATTTCTTCATAGAAAGGGTTGTCAAGCCTTGGAAGAGGCTGCCCAGGGCAGTGTCAGAGCCACCATCCCTGGAGGTATTTAAAAGCCAGGCAGACGTGGTGCTGAGGGACATGGGTTAGTGGTGGTTTTTGTCAGTGTTGGGTTGATGGTTGGACTCGATGATCTGAAAGGTCCCTTCCAACCTGGACAGTTCTATGACTCTAAATATGAGTTTGAAAACAGAGCCATCATGACACTGTGGTAGCAATAATCTCCTGGGATCTCACAGCTGTCTCAGCAATGGAGAAAAAAGGTTTATGTCTATCAATCTGGTTGCTGTCACTGATTTGAAAGTCTGCAAACCCTCAAATTGCCAAAAAGAGACACTTAAGAGGTGACAAAACTGCCATCAGAAAAAAGGATTTAAGAGCAATGCAGTAAGTCTTCCAAATAAATAAATTATTTTTATTTACTGCACCACCACAGAATCACATGGGGTTGGAAGGGACCTCTGGAGATCATCTACTCCAACCCTCTGACAAAGCAGGTCCACCCAGAGCAGGTTGCACAGGAACACATCCAGGCGGGTTTTGAATGTCCCCAGAGAAGGAGACCCCACCACCTCCTTGGGCAGCCTCTTCCAGGGCTCTGCCAACAAAGTGCAGCAGCCAATAAAAGCCCCCTTTCTATTCAACACATCCCTCCTACACAGAGCACATTAGTCTCAAACTTTGAGGCTCTTCAAAAAGTGAAGCAACACAAACCTCCTTCAGTTTAAATATCTTTGCTACCTTCAGCCTAAGTTTCAACAGATGGAAGTTCCCCTTTGATGATTAAACCACGTTGCCAAAAACGCTCGAGTCAAATAACTCTTCAAATACTGGAGCTACTACAACCTTGATAAAAAGTTCCTCGAATAGTCCTTTTTAAAAAAAAAAAAAAAAAAAAACACTATTTCCGACCTGAAAGTCATGAAAAAAAATTAAATTATGACACTCACAAAATAGGACAGAAAAAAAACTCTCGTTATCTGTACATGGCATCGTTCCTACATTGCAATGATTCCACAGAGCTTTATAATCAATTATATCGCCTTTTTCCCCGCCTACGTTCAACTTTTAAGCTCCCGGGAAACGCAACGAGCATCCTTAAATGAGTCAAAAGACTGCTAACATTTAACTTTGGAAGTAACAATCATTTTAGGTTACAAATCTTAGCAACTAGAGAAAAAGAATGGAACGTAACAGAAATATCAACTAACTTCCACCGGCACCACAGGGCGCTACTTACCAGTGATGTAACTGGATCACAGGATTTCATTTTTCCTCCTTATGCATTTATAGTTTTTAAACGAAGTGAAAATGTCCTGATAACAACCAGATGTTCAGTTTTGTACCCCAGCTCTTAACAAGCTGCTGAAAGGAGCCTTCATAATTTAAAGCTCTGGGAGCTCTATCTCGCGACGCGACGTTAGCGATAGTTTCTACATAAAAGTCCTACAATTAAAGGCTGAAATTGCACCTTTTTGCTGACTCTGCAGTTTAAATCATTAACGTACACTCCTGAGTGCTAACGTTAACAAAACCCCAAGAAAAAGCAGAGTGTCCATAACACACCCAAGGGAGCCATAAATCAAACATCAACTTACCCTAAAACACGAGTGTTACAAGAGGCTGCACAAGCCTAATTCTTGAAAAGCAATAACGCTGTAGTTTCTATAAAACGTCTTGAAATTAAACACAAAACCTTTTTCCTTGCCATTTTGCACAATGTTTTTCAAAAGAGTAATTCAGGAGCTTTTTAATAACTCTCAAGATACAGGGCCACGATGCTGCAGAGTCCCATGGTACCTACTACAACCTGTTTTAAATACGTTGGGTCTAACTGCCTTAAAACATGTTTACCTTTCCCAATAAAAACTAAATTTGAGAAACAGTTTCTTCAATTCATCGTAGACAATTCTGAGACACTCCAAGATATGCTTTGGTGAA
Organism: Tringa tobata; assembly: GCA_033628505.1. Lineage (NCBI taxonomy): Eukaryota > Metazoa > Chordata > Aves > Charadriiformes > Scolopacidae > Tringa > Tringa tobata. The sequence goes on along the minus strand of JAHREE010000464.1, from coordinate 179,654 downwards.
CGTCTCTGCAGCCTTTCCCAAGAAAAATCAACACATTTTGGTTCTTCAGCTATATTTCACAGTAAGAGATACGGAGAGAATCCCAGACAGGCAGGGGTTGGAAGGGACCTCTGGAGATCATCCAATCCAACCCCCTGCCAAAGAAGATCCACCCAGAACAGGTTGCACAGGAACGTGTCCAGGTGGGGTTTGAATGTCTCCAGAGAAGGAGACTCCACCACCTCTCTGGGCAGCCTCTGCCAGGGCTCTGCCACACTCAAAGGAAAGAAGTTCCTCCTCATGTTGAGATGGAATTTCCCATGTTCCACTTTGTGTCCGTTGCCCCTTGTCCTGTCACCAAGCACCACTGAGAAGAATCTGGCCTCATTCTCTTGCCACCCACCCTTTAGATATTACTCAGCATTGATGAAGTCCCCTCTCAGCCTTGTCTTCTCCAGGCCGAACATCCCTAGGTCTCTCATCCTTTCCTCAGCAGAGAGATGCTCCAGTCCCTTCATCATCTTTGTAGCCTCCACTGTCCCCTCTCCAGCAGTTCCCTGTCCTCCTTGAACTGGGAAGCCCAGAATGGGACCCAGTGCTCCAGCTGTGGCTTCACCAAGGAGGAGGAGGATGACCTCCCTCCACCTGCTGGCCATGCTCTTCCTGATGCACCCCAGGAGACCATTGGCCTTCTTGGCCACAAGGGCACATTGCTGGCTCACGGGCAACTTGCTGTCCACGGGGACTCTACAGTCTCTCTCTGTAGAGCTGCTTTCCAGCAGGTCACCCCCTAACCTGTACTGGTGCAGGGGGTTAACCAAGAGGTGAGTTACAGATTTGCCATTTGTTTTCTTCCCTGTATCACACACCTTCAAGGCCAGGTTGGACGGGGCTTTGAGCAACCTGGTCTAGTGGGAGGTGCCCCTGCCCGTAGCAGGGGGGCTGGAACTACATGGTCTTTAAGACCCCTTCCAATCCAAACCATTCTATGATTCTTTATTAATGTTGAGCTCCACTGCCCATCTGCATCTTTCAAGTCTGTCCATAGGTTATTTTGTAGGCAGACGTGAGCTCATTCTGCCAAGGCTTCTAGTGGAGGAAGCTCAGAGGTGAACAAGCATTGCATGTGCTCAAGAAAGCCTCAATCCTTCATGAACTCAGCACTTCTGATCACTCTGGAACATGGGTTAGGATAATGTATGTGCCTATCAAATACCACATAAAGAGATCCTAAGCTCTCCTCCCAACAGCACCTGTCCTCTTTGATATACATCTTCAAATGTGATGCTCAGCAATGAAGAATAAAAGGATCTACATTATAAACACAAATTTCTCATGGTTCCACAACAGCATCTACACAGCATCATCCAGCAATGCTGTAAGCTCTTCAGTAACACATTTGCAAAATAAAAATAGATCTGAAATTACATATATAGAGGGGAAAAAGAGAAAAAAAAATATTATCTCTGAAATGTACTGACATGAGCATCTGACATGAGGTTCAGAACAATTTTGAAAGCAAAGAGCATGAGACTTTCACACAGGTACCTCTGCTCCTGCATTTTGGACATGGAGATGGTCTTCCATGCTTGAAAAATGATCTTAGTATTTCAGTGAAGGAGAGAAAAAGAAGTTTGAACTGGGCTGTAGAGAAGCAATCTATTTTGATGGCAGCTGCCTGCTGTATCCACCCCTTCATGAAACTCTGTCTACAGAACCCAAGGGACACGCTAATTGTGACAGTCCTCCGTCGAGGCTATTGAATGCTCCTAGCAAAAACGTGGCTCTTCTCAATGACACGTCAAAAACAGACTCAGCACGGAGATTTTAGTGGCCTGTCACAACAAAATTAATCTTTAATAGAGGCTTTACAGACAGACACTCAGCAGTGTTACTGTAAGCTGCCAGAGATGCCTGTTCCCTAGCAAATCATCCTAAAGTCCTGCTAGAGAAATCATTACAAATTTGAATATTCTGGATATTACACTCGATCTGTTGCTCCCCAAAATTCACATCATAGGCTTGTAATTGTCTTGATTTATTCCAGAGAAAGACAGAAAAGAACTACTCCCTCAATACAAAGCAAGAAAAGAAATTATTAGCGTAAATCTGACCAGGGAGAGGAAAGGAAGTAAGAAATAAACTCACTACGAAAATAATCCTGATCATTCCCCTGAAAAAAAAAGTTAAGATTACATTAAGCAAAAATATGTCCACCTTATAACATTCTTATGAAGAACAGAGTTGCTTTGTGTATTACCAAAAGCCAGTTTTTCCTTATTTCCTTTCCCCTACCCTACTTCCCTTTTGATGATACGGGGATAAAATTGTTAGTTAAGGCATTATCACATCGTTAAATTTATGACACTGCTAAACGAGGCAATAATACAGACTTTTGTAAGAGTTAATAACTTACTAACAATTCAGTAGCTGCCATTGCAGGGAAAATTCAGCTAAGAAAACTTATTTGACATAAAAAAACCCTCACTCTCTTATGAAAAGTGAGTATATTTGCAATACAGCTGAACATTAAAGATTATAGACAGGCTTAATAACGACTTCTTTTTTAGTAAGCCATTATTATAATTATATTAGATAATAAACTAAATGCTTTCAATAGCAGCTTCCATTCCCAGCAACCACATTCCCTCTGAAATAAAGATTCCGAAAGGTTCAGTTGTTGAAAAGGGTTAAGAACATCGATGCCCATAAACTTCTGCCAGAAAGACAGAATAAATGATGCCGGACTCCACACACACACACACACATTGGGACTTTCAAGAAAGAAAAATAAAACCCTGCAGGATTTATGAACTTGCCCGTGTAGCACAGTCCTTTCACCCCTTTGGATTTCCTCTCATCTGCTCCAAACAAAAAGCCTATCAGCTCCAGGAAGTCCTGACAAGCTTTGCCGAACGAGGCTCTAAATCATATCACTAATTCCTGACACCCAAATCCTCATCTAATGTTGACAGAGTTGTATTTAATGAGCCCAATGTTTCAAAAAAATATTACATCTTTGTCAGCTTTCCAACCAAAAGGATGATCCGAAGTACCAAAAATGAAGTACAAAAATTAGCTATTACACTATAAGAAATAATCTGAAACTCAGAGCTGCGATGCTTTAATCGGGGCACCATATTTTAGGCACAGACTACAGTACATTTTAGCACAAAAAATACTGCTAAATACTATATCTGGTAAAGTTTATTTTGGGGATAAAGAGGCTAAAACTTCTCAGGACAGGTGTGGATAAACATTTTTATTTCCATATGTAATACTGAAGAATGTTTCATGACATATATCCCAAAAGGATGTGGAATAAATATCTCTCAAATACAACAGATGCATGAAAAAAGCATAAACAAACCTGGAGATCTACAGAAACCTTCCCTTTCTCTTCTCTCTTCTTCAATTTGCTGGTATTTTAAAAATTAATCTTAAATAATGACTTAATGCATGTGCAGTTCAATAACCCACATGGCTGCAGAAGAGGAACTTTTGTTTGCAGCCTGTACGTTTCCCCACAACCATTTCTAGCCACAAATTAGCAGTACCTGTCTCTGTGTGAATAGAGGTACCCAAAACAAACGTCAAAACTCCCACAAAATAAATCAGGATAACTGGTTTGGATGGTTTGAACTGGGTGTGAGATGCTGATCACATATTTCTTCCAACAGGACATTCAGGGCTGGTACCAGCAGCAGGTTGTCATTATCACTAACGAACCATCTCATGGAATATTTAAAATACAAGTATTTAAACGTTATAATCCCATCACTCTATGTTTTATATTCTCTCCAATGATCAGTTTATCCAAGAAAGCTAAAAACACTTAAGAAAAAAAGGCCAACTTACAAGAGGGGAATTTCAACGATGAGCTGGATGAGGCAACACAGCAACTCTTCTATGAGATCTTCACACTCTGTTCCTGCAAAGGAGCAGATGAAAGGTTTTCTGGATTTTCAAATAGCAAAAGAGGGCAAAGATGTAAACAAGTAGATCCAGGTGATCCATATTTTAATTAAGGAACAACCACTTGAAGAGAAATTCTACCTGTTTGAGGAGATGGTGCTCTTACCTCAAATAGAAGGCACTTAGGATTATCACCAGTGAAAATGGTGATGCTATACCTTCTATATATAAAATAAATAACTAATAACAATTGGATAAATTAAATGAGATGTTGGTATTATAGGAATATGCTAATATTAAGCACATCAAACCTTACTTTACTACTTAAGTTCGTATTAAATGGCTTTATTCCTAACAGTTGAACTGATCACTAGCGACTTCTCAATGGTCCAGAGAGTTCAAGTCCCCTCTCAAAATTCCCAGCACTTTGCATTTTCCAACCACTTTTTATAATCCCAAGAAAAGAACAAGCAGAGACAGACAGAAAACACAGTTTCATTTGTCTTACATATGCTAAACACCTGCACCTGGGGAGGAATAACAGGTTGAGGGCTGACCTGCTGGAGACCTGGGACTCCTGATGGACAACAGGATGCCCATGAGCCAGCAATGGGCCCTTGAGGCCAGGAAAGCCAATGGCATCCTGGGGTCTATCAACAAGAGTGTGGCCAGCAGGTGGAGGGAGGTCATTCTCCCCCTTGGCTCTGCTCTGGGGAGGCCCCACCTGGAACACTTCGTCCAGTTGTCGGCTCCCCAGGTCCAGAAGGACAGGGAAGTGCTGGAGAGGGGACAGCAGAAGGCTACAAAGATGATGAGGGGCCTGGAGCACCTCTCTGACGAGGAAAGGCTGAAGGACTTGGGTATTTTTGGTCTGGAGAAGAGAAGACTGAGGAGGGATCTGATCAACACCCATAAATACTTCAAGGGCGGATATCAAGAGGATGGGGTAAGACTTTTTTCAGTGGTGCCCACTGACAGGACAAGGGGCAACCTGCACAAATTCGAACATAAGAAGTTCCACCTAAACATGACAAGGAGCTTCTTTCCTGTGAGGGTGGCAGAGCCCTGGCAGAGGCTGCCCACGGAGGTGGTGGAGTCTCCATCTCTGGAGACATTCCAAACCCTCCTGGACACGTTCCTGTGCAACCTGCTGTGGGTGGCCCTGCTTTGGCAGGGGGTTGGACTAGATGATCTCCAGAGGTCCCTTCCAACCCCATATCATTCTGTGATCTGTAAAATTAATGCAGCCTGCCATAAATATCACCGCTGCTCTTAAGCGATTAATTCCACACATTATTTTTTCTGGAATACACATTTATTTATCGAAGAGGTTTTACTGAACAAGAAGTAAAGATTCACAAATTTCCAAAGTGCAGTTTGAGCGAGCAGAAATTACTCTCTCCTCACACACAATGTGACAAAATGCACAGAATGATTTAAAATTATTTTAAATAAAGCAAACAATTAAAACCAGTGGTATTTTACATTAGCGCAGTGATTTTTAAAAGCAATTCTAACAAAAGACTCTCATGATTTATTGAGGAACGAGCTTGTTAAAGCATTTGAAGTTGTCATCTAGTACCAAAAAGAAAAGAAGATAAATCTCTTGGCGTATTAGGATTTTTTTTCTGCCTTCAAAATAACATTTTAAAGAGAAACCTCCAGCACAAAGAAGTGCAGGGTTTTATAGTGCTGAATGGGTTTTCCCCCTCTTCATTACAGCACAATGATTACCCAAAAATGCTTGTTTATTCAGTCTTTTCAAATAAATAGGTCCTGCAATAAACACAGCTTTACAGGCAGGTTGTGACCCCGTTACTCTGTTTAACTCAAGCCCGTTCTTCAATCCAGAGCTCAATTTTAAGAAGGACCCCAGAGGGAATAGTCACAATAAAGCCAAATTATTTCTTTCCACAATCGCTTTTATGAAAAACACATTAAAAATTGTCACCTAGTGAACTGCCCATTCTAAAAGGAAATCAGAGTTTTTTTTTTAATCACGGAAACGTGGTTTCCTTTATATAGAATTCCCCACGAGTAACACAATGTGGCTCCTGTTAGGAAAAAACCAAGAACTGCTGAGAGTATTTAACCTTAGAAACCCCTGTCAATAAGAGAGCCCAGATAACATATTCTAAAGTAACTAAAAAATACTTTTAGAGCAAGACGGCTATTAGTTCTCCAGTTTTTCCTCTTTATAGTTGAGGGCAGAAGAACAATCACAGAATCACACAGAATCTTCATGGTTGGAAAGGACCTCTGAGATCATCGAGTCCAACCACACACACACTCAAAAGATGCCCACAATCTTGGGCACTAGAGCATGCCCTGAAGAGCCACGTCTACACGTTTCTTAAATACCTCCAGGGATGGGGACTCCACCACCTCCCTGGGCAGGCTCTTCCAGCGCCTGACCACCCTCTCAGGAAAGTAATTCTTCCTAAGATCTAATCTAAACCTCCCCTGCCCCAACTTCAGACCATCTCCTCTGCTCCTGTCATTATTCCCTTGGGAGAAGAGGCCGACACCCTTCTCTCTACACCCTCCTTTCAGGTAGATGTAGAGGGCAATGATGTCTCTCCTCAGCCTCCTCTTCTCCAAACTAAACATGCCCAGTTCCCTCAGCCTGTCCTCGTATGACTTGTTCTCCAGACCCCTCACCAGCTTGGTGGCTCTCTTCTGGACACGCTTCAGCAGCTCAATGTCCTTCCTGTAGCGAGGGGCCCAGAACTGAACACAGCACTCAAGGCGAGGCCTCACCAGTGCCCAGTATGGAGGCACCATCACTTCCCTGCTCCTGCTGGTCACGCTGTTCCTGACACAGGCCAGGATGCCGTTGGCCTTCTTGGCCACCTGGGCACGCTGCTGGCTCATGTTAAGCCAACTGTCCACCAACACCTCCAGGTCCTTTTCTGCTGGGAAGCTTTCCAACCACTCTGCCTAGAGTTTGTAGCATTGCCTGGGGTTGTTGTGACAAAAATGCAGGACCCGGCACTTGGCCTTGTTGAACCTCATACAACTGGCCTTGGCCCATCGATCCAATCTGTCCAGGTTCCTCTGTAGAACCTTCTGACCCACAAGCAGCTCAACACTCCCACCTAGTTTGGTGTTGTCTGCGATCTTACTGAGGTTGCACTCAATCCCCTCATCCAGATCATCGATAAAGATGTTAAACAAGACTGGCTCCAAAACTGAGCCCTGAGGGACACCACTGGTGACCAGCCGTCAAGAAGATTTCACCCCATTAATCGCAACTCTCTGGGCACAGCCACCAGCCAGATTTTTAGCCAGTGAAGAGACAAGGATGAAAAGATGATCACAGAATCACAGAATGGGGTTGGAAGGGACCTCTGGAGATCATCTACTCCAACCCCCTGCCAAAGCAGGTCCTCCCAGAGCAGGCTGCACAGGAACATGTCCAGGTGGGGTTTGAATGTCTCCAGAGAAGGAGACTCCACCACCTCTCTGGGCAGCCTCCTCCAGGGCTCTGCCACCCTCACAGGAAAGAAGTTCCTTCTCATGGGAGAATAAGTTCCTTTAGACGGAACTTGTTATGTTCAAGTTTGTCCCCATTTCCTCGTGTCCTGTCAGTGGGCACCACTGAAAAAAAAACAGGTCCGTCCTTTTGACACCCACCCTTGAAGTATTTTTAAGATGAAGAGACAAGGATGAAAAGAAGTAGTTAGTGCATTTTAAGAAGATAATTTCTTCCACCATGCAATATACACAACTCATTTGAAGAAGGAATAATGTTACTTGAATACGAAAGAGGGCTTTTCCCCCTCACTATATTTAAAATAAAGGAAGCAAATTCTTGGGTGAGCACAATCACGTAGAATGGAAGATGTTAGTTTTTCCTGCTCTGTTCTCCAACTATTCTTCCTTTTAAAAAAAACCAAAAAAACCCACCCTAATTGCTGTAATCAATGTCATTCAAGCTCCAATAATTAATGTATCCTTTTCCCCATCGGGACACGGGCATTCTTGTTTAATTCTTGTCTTGCCAAGACAATGAGGCGGACACATGCCAAATCTATAACGTGAGAGCGAGCTATAAACACGGAACACCCTGTGTTTGCATAAACAATGCCTTTTTTTTTTTTCAATGGCAGGATAAAGACAATACACACCAGATTCCTCAGCGTTCAGAGATCACATACTCGGATCAAAGACCCGTGTAAAGCCTCGGGGGAGGGAAAAAAATTAATAAATGAGTAAAGAGTGAATCTGTCCAGATAAGATTAGAGCGGGGAGAGGAATCAGAAGTGCATCTTCGAAACACTGTCACACCACAGAAGTAACCGCAAACACACACAGCTTTTAAAATGCCCAGTTATGTTGGTTTAAATGGTTTATCCAGCAGAAAATATACAGAGCAGGAGACTCTAGTTCTACTATAACCAGCCCAGCTCTATCCTCGGTCTAACGGAGACGGTAAAACAGTCTTTTTTTAATCAAGAACCTAATTGCTACACTTGTCACGACCTGATCTGAGCTGCTGGAGCAGCTGGATGTGCCTAATGCTAATAAAATATTAATAATAATATTCAGGCATAGCCTCACCTTAGGTAGTCCTTGGTTTTCTGCCCTGTTGCTCCTACAGTAAGATTATTTCATTATTTCAGTAACAAAATCATTCCTTACTTATAAAAGAGTATCTAAAGCCTCACCCATTCAATCCATTACACAACCAGCGGATTTAAAGCTTCTTTGGGTTTTGTGGTTTGATCTTCAGCTCTGAGGACGACCAAAAGCTCCCAACTTTCACTTTACGCACTCATTATTAACACTCTTAATTAATTGCCATCCCTCATTTCCTTTATATGATAGCTGAACCCTTCAGAAATCATTTGAGGGCTGCAGTAAATGTACTGTTATTTATTCCTTCCTCTATATCCTCTTATTTGTGGTATAAAATACACCAAATACAGGCCTTGGCAGCCTCATGATAAAAACATCTTTAGAGAGAATGAGTAAAGTTTCCTCCTAAACGTTAGGGAATAGGTTAAATGAATGGATGGTTTGATTTAGAATATAATACGCAACGTGTGCCCACCTCTTACGCCCCTGAATCACAACAGAACTAAAGACTGTGTAGAAATTATGGGATACAGAGAGTAAAAGCCCCACTGAAAGATCAATGACCACAGAATGGTTTGGGTTGGAAGGAACCTTCAAGACCATCCAGTTCCAAACCCCTGCCCTGGGCAGGGACACCTCCCACCACACCAGGCTGATCAAAACCCCGTCCAACCTGGCCTTGAACCCGTCCAGGGATGGGGCAGCCACAGCTTCTCGGGGCAACCTGGGCCAGAGTCTCACCACCCTCACAGCAAAGAGGTTCTTCCCAATATCTCATCTCAATCTCCTCTCTTCCAGTTTAAAATCACTTCCCCTCATCCTATGGCTCCCTTCCCTGATCCAAAGTCCCTCCCCAGCTTTCCTGGAGCCCCTTGAGGGACTGGAAGGGGCTCTAAGGTCTCCCCAGAGCCTTTTCTTCTCCAGGCTGAACCCCCTCAACTCTCTCAGCCTGTCCTCACAGCAGAGGGGCTCCAGCCCTCAGAGCATCTTCGTGGCCTTCTCTGGACCCGTTCCAACAGGTCCATGTCCTTCTGCTGTTGGGGGCTCCAGACCTGGACACAGTACTCCAGGTGGGGTCTCACAAGATCTGCGTTAGCAAGAGTAACTCCAGCTTCAGATCAGCATATGCCAAATCCAGTTTAGGATTATCAATATCAGGAATTTCTAGCTGAATCTTAAAGCACATGGTTTAAGTTTCTATAAGGACTTTCCTACAATCAACGCTGCGCAATATCCTCTGAAGTTGTATGCAAATCCCCAATTATGCATGAAGACCAGGAGAATATTGCATATTTATTGCAAAATCTGGGAGAATAACTTTCTGCTTGGAAGGGAAAAATAGGGAAGCTCATAGTTTAAACAGGGAAACAAACAGCACCAACACCACGCAGTGATTTAAGATGACCCTGAAAAGAACATTTACCCTTCAGACAGAGCAAGGCATTAATAAACAGATCATAGGACAGAGAGAGGTTGTTTGAACTGTTCTTCACAGTAACTACTCACCAGCTATTATGAAAATAAGCAATACTTCCAAATTTCCACTCCATATTAAAGCCTTTACCTATATACATATTTTATTTACATTATATAATTAATATAGTCATGTATTCTAGAACGTTTCTTTTATCATGCTGGCAATTGAAAAATAGCAAAATAATATGTGGGAAATGAAAAGACAGCAAGGACAACTAAGAATGACTTAATTTTTAAAAAGCACACCCACCGATGATAGTGTTAAGTATGTAAAACTTTGGTAAAAGTACTAATAAACCTGTATATACATCACAGTATGAGGAGTGCTCTAGTTTCCAAAGAATCAAAAAAATAAGCTGCACTTGACTTAATTAGGAAAATACAAACAAAAAGCATTTAATCTTTTTCTGCTCACTTTAATAGGCCCTAGCACAACAGTATTTTATTGCACTCCACTAATGACCCTTCACTTTTCCTGTAGCCGCTTCTCTGGGCAACCTGGGCCAGGGTCTCACCACCCTCAGACCAAAGAAGTTCCTCCCCAGATCTCATCTCAATCTCTTCTCTTTCAGTTTAAAACCCTTCCCCCTCGTCCTATGGCTCCCCTCCCTGATCCAGAGTCCCTCCCCAGCTTTCCTGGGCCCCCTTTAGGTATTGGAAAGATATTCTAAATAGTAGTCCTTTTTCTCAGACCATTTTTGGCTTCATACAATAAACCACATGCATTTATGCCAGTATCTTTAAAAAAAAAAAACACTTAAGAAATCACATGCCAGCATTACCCATCATGTGTTCTGTAAGAGCATCTCAACACAGCACCACATGAAGATTTGTGGCAGTGACAGCATTATGACTTTCTTATTGCTGTAATCAAACTGATTTTTAACGCGTTCATTCAAAAAGAAGGACAAAATGGCAGAAAGAGATGAGCTAGATTATTTGAGCATCTTGCCTGTCGTCTTTCATCTTGTGTAATACACCCTCCATTTCCTGGAGATGCGTTAATTTTTTGACATGATGCCTAAATTCTTTGACTTTTCCAGTATAAACCTCTGCCCACTGATCAAATCTTAGCGGTTGCCTTTTCAACGGATCAGTTCCAACCATGTAATTCCCAAAAATTGCATTAATTCCATTCCTGCTGGCCTAAGAAACGTGAGAAGACACACTAAATAATTACATCATCACCGTTCCTACAGCAGTACGTGGTCACCTTCACCCCAGTTCTATTCTCTTCTACTGAAGAGGACCATTCCCACCTGTCAAACTGTATAAAAACGACGAAAGCTAAGGTAGGTCATACAACATCACTTCTCAACAACTGTTTAAAAAAAAAAATAAAGAAAAAAAGACAGTTAAGTTTATAAATAAACAACCATGTTGAACTCAAGACCAATCTTTAAAGAAAAAATAAACCAAACAACTTAAACCCTGCTCCAGAAGAGGTCTATTTTGCTATAAGAACCTGTAACATGCCAACAGCTTGTTAAGAAATGCTAAATTCTAGCAAATAACAGTCCATATGCAGTGCTGTTCAACATCTTCAGTGCTGTTCAACATCTTTGTTGGAGACATGGACAGTGGGATCGAGCGCACCCTCAGCAAGTTTGCCCTTGACACCAAGCTGTGTAGCACAGTCAACACGCTGGAGGGAAGGGATGCCATCCAGAGGGACCTGGGCAGGCTGGAGAGGTGGACCCGTGCAAACCTCATGAAGTTCAACCAAGCCAAGTGCAGGGTCCTGCACCTGGGACGTGGCAATCCCAAGCACAAATACAGGTTGGAAAGCAGCCCTGAGGAGAAGGACTTGGGAGTGCTCGTGGATGAGAAGCTCAACAGGAGCCGGCAACGTGCGCTGGTAGCCCAGAAAGCCAACCACATCCTGGGCTGTATCAAAAGAAGCGTGGCCACCAGGTCGCAGGAGGTGATTCTACCCCTTTGCTCTGCACTCATGAGACCCCACCTGGAGTACTGTGTCCAGCTTTGGAGTCCTCAATACAATAAGGACATGGACCTGTTGGAGTGGGTCCAGTGGAGGGCCACAAAGAAGATTGGAGGGCTGAAGCACCTCTCCTATGAAGACAGGCTGAGAGAGTTGGGGGGGTTCAGCCTGGAGAAGAGAAGGCTCCAGGGAGACCTTATAGCAGCCTTCCAGTCCCTCAAGGGGCTACAGGAAAGATGGGGAGGGACTCTGCATCAGGGAGGGGAGCCATAGGATGAGGGGGAAGGGTTTTAAATTGGAAGAGGGAAGATTTAGGTGAGATCTCAAGAAGAACTTCTTTGCTGTGAGGGTGGTGAGACACTGGCCCAGGGTGCCCAGAGAAGCTGTGGCTGCCCCATCCCTGGAAGTGTTCAAAACCAGGCTGGATGAGGCTTTGAGGAACCTGGTGGGAGGTGTCCCTGCTCATGGCAGGGGCTGGAACTAAATGATCTTTAAGGTCTCTTCCAACCCAAACCATTCTAGATTCTATGATTCTAATTAAAATCTCCCATCACATTTTGAAGGTGTTTTCCTTCACATGTATGATACAAATGAAGATGCTTTATACCAAATCATCCCAAAGGAAGTCAGTCAGCTTTACTGTTGACTACACACTTTCAATCTAACAGGTTGTCCTGAACAGTAAATATGTTGTATGTAACCTCACGGGCACTTTATTTCTAGTTTTAAAGCAAAGTTTGGAACTCTTAGTCTAAAGAAAATAGAGAAACATAGAATAATTTAGGTTGGAAAAGAACCAATCAGTCCAACCATTAACCGAACACTACGAAGTTCACCATCAAACTTGTCCTTAAGTGCCAAATCTATAAAAATCAGAACTTTTTTGTTTCTTTTGATGTATTTATTTCACTATCACTAAGTCTATACACACCGTATGAGCCTGGAGATTTCTCCTCATAAGTAAAATGAAGTTGCAGCTCCTCCTCTGACATTCGACTGATGAATACTTTCAGCAAACAGCAAATAATGAACAGGGCGTTGTGAGCCTGCCAGATAAAGAGGTGACTAGAAAAGAAGCAGAAACAAAGAAGAATCAGTAACAATGAACCTGGGACCACACATCAAAAACCACAAGAAAGCATAAGCTGGAGTAGACCAAGGGGTTCCTACAGTTGAAGCAAGGAAAAGCCCAGGTGCTTAAGCGGGGAGGGGTTCAAGGCCAGGTTGGAGGGGGCTTGGAGCAACCTGGTCTGGTGGGAGGGGGTTGGAACTGGATGGTCTTTAAGGTCACTTCCACCCTAAACCATTCTATGACTCTATGATTCTATGTCTTTTTCCCCAGCAATCCATTTATTACAATTAATTGTCTGTGTTTGGAAAAGAATTAGATACTTGTTCTGTTTCAAACAACAATTTAAGAGAATTCTAAGGTTTGGTCTGTGATTATATTAATTTTCAAAGTAAAAAACTCAAGAGCTAGCACTATAAGGAACATTTTAAAAGTGAAATGGCACACAGAGCTTTTTTCCAGGTACTTACTTCTGACATTCTGCTGAAATTTTTAACTCTTTGGTTCTAGAAAGAAAGACTTTAATCAACGACCCGAGGTTTCCCGTTCGAGGATTTTTCTCAACTAGATGAGGGAAAAATAAGATATGATTAGTACAGAATGCAGAAGTTGATGCTGTTTGGTTCAAGTAACATATAGAATGAAACCAAATTTCAATGTCTTAACTATTTCTATGCCTGTCTGTTCTTCTGTAAAGCTGCTGTTCTTCTTCTAAGATTCTCCAGTACATGTTCTACTACTCCTTAGATGTTCTCTAAACATACTTTTCATCCTAGATTTAAAATATCCCAAATCTGGAGCTCATACTGCTTCCCTTCCAAGATTTGTCTAAAGCACAAGAGTCTCCTGTCAGAAAACTGGGCAGGATTTCACAACTAGCTTTTTTATCTTCTAGTAACATCGTTGATCACATTTCTATTATCCCTCCCTTTCGTCCTCTGCTTAATTCTTTCACCTTAATGATCACCTTAGAGGGTAGAGAGGAAAACGAGGTAGTAGGAATAACTAGTTAAAAATGGAAGTTTCTAAAAGTTTGAGATTTATATATACACATTCTTTACACTAATCTTAGTAGTGGAACTCCTACAAGTAGGATTAAATATACCAAAGACATGGATGTGCACATAAATGCTGTTTGTTAATTTTTCTGATTAAGAACGCAGAAAAGAGTTAAGATATCACAATTTCTCACCTAAAGACTTGCAGACTGAGATCGTTGCTTCTTCCAAGAGCTTCAAGTCAGCACTGGGGGGGGGGAAGAAAATAGAAATGGTTACACAAGCAATTGAGTTCCTCTACTTGAAGTGAAAATTCATTGCAGAACAGTAGCAAAATTTTTCTGTGAAGCAGCTACTTGAGTATAGCAATCCATACATAGATATCAGAGAAGCAGAGAGTGGTTGAGGTGAGAAGGAACCTCTGAAGGTCATCTCTTCCAACCTCCCTGCTCAAGGAGAGCCACCTAGAACCAGTTGCCCAGGATCACATCCAGGTGGCTTTTGAATACCTCCAAGGACAAAGACTCCACAACCTCCCTGGACAACCCGTTCCAGTGCTCTGTCATCTCAGTATCAGGCAGTACAACGTATATTTGAAGTACAGTGACAATAAAAGATGAAAACTAATATTTAAAAGTGAATTGTTTCTCAAAAATAAAATGATGACACTACATCATTTGTGTTACTACTACCTTCGGGGGTTCAATCACAGAACATCAGGTTGGATGGAACCTCAGGGATCATCTAGTCCAACCCTTATTGGTCCAGTGCTGCCACTTTTAGCTTGATGCCACTGAGAACTTTGATTTTTTACAGGAACTATCATATGAAATAACATCTTTTTTAAAATGCAAAAATTAAAGAATCCTCAACCTGCCATTTAACCTCAAGCTAAGGATCACTTTCATTTAACTATTGTTATGATATTAATGCAGCAATTACATCAGATACACCAAATTGTTCATAACTTCATTAATTGCCTGTTCGTATCCCTCAATGAAAACCATCAGCTGAAAAAGAACAATAAAGCACTAAAGCAGAACCTGCCAACAACCACCAAAAGTAAACACCAGCTGCATCAAACACATAAAAGACATTTAAATACTTCTATTGCCCCAAATCTACCAGTAGAGAAACTATTCCTCAAAACAAAAGAGAAGAATACATGGAAAGTTTATTTTTCTTTAATAGATAGGGCAGAAAAAGACAAATAATAATCAGATGTTGTGTCCAGTGCCACATTAAGCAATATCCTAGAGTGGTTAAGAGTTGGAAAGGACCTTAAAGATCATTCAATTCCACCCCTTGCCCTGGGCAGGGACAACTCCCACCAGACCAGGTTGCTCCAAGGCCCCTCCAACCTGGCCTTCAACCCCTCCAGGGATGGGGCAGCCACAGCTTCTCAGAGCAACCTGGGCCAGGGTCTCACCACCTTCACAGCAAAGAAGTTCTTCCACAGATCTCATCTCAGTCTCCCCTCTTTCAGTGTCAAACCCTTCCCCCTCATCCTATGGCTCCCCTCCCTGATCAAGAGTTCCTCTCCATCTCTCCTGGAGCCCCTTGAGGGACTGGAAGGGGCTCTAAGGTCTCCCCACAGCCTTCTCCATGCTGAAGAACCCCAGCTCTCTCAGCCTGTCTTCGTAGGAGAGGGTGCTCCAGCCTCTGGATCATCTTCATGGCCCTCCTCTGGACCTGTTCCAACAGGTCTATGTCCTTCTGCTACATTGAGGACTCCAGAGCTGGACACAGAACTCCAAGTGTGGTCTCATGAGAGCAGAGTAGAGGGGTAAAATTTAAAAGTCAGTCAAAAAACCCCCCAGTTCAATGCTTGAAGACATAATGCAGCAGGCAATGTAGGCTGAATAATTTCATCCTTGTAATTGAGGGTATGAAAATCACCATCATCAGAATAAATAGGAAAGTAGCAATGTGATGAAACCCGAATAGTAACTAAGCCTGGAAAAGTCACTGGGATGGACTCCGTTCAAGCACTCCTCTCATATAAAAATATTGCAAAACTTAATACTGCCATAATTAGATTGCCAAAATCGCCGGTGCTTCCTAAGCATTTAATTTGCTAATTTATATAAAAACATCGGAGACTGAAGACAAAAAGGGGATGGTACTGCATGCGCTCTTGGCAGCTACCCACAGCTCTGCCAGCGACCTTCTAAAAGGCATTGGTGGGGGAAATAGTCCCCCTTCTTTCTGTTTTTAAAGGTAGATGGTAATTCAGTTTACAGTCCAGCCCTAAGAACTGTTGCATCAACCTGAGATTAACTGTGGTGCTGCGTGGGAAGCTCCTAAACCAGCTCCACCTCTGAAAACCCACGTGGAGCTGTGCTCCCAGAAGCTGTTGAGTTTGTCCAAGCTGTGCCCCAATTCCTGAGGACTTGAAGAGGAGGAAGAGAAGGATATTGGTAGAAAAAGCAGCAGAAGAATTATTTCAAAACTTTTCCATAGGAAACGCTTCAAGATAGAGACATCAAACAATTTAAAAATTAAGATGCCTGCAAATTTTTCTGTATATCAGATTAATTTACTGTCTGAGAGCAGAGACAGCTCTTAACCTACAGCCAAATATCCTAAAACAACTTCAGATTATACAGATTGGCTTTTTCTGGTATCAAATACCAGCATTCTTCCCTCCCTTCGAAATTGCTTTGCAACTTAAGCTGCAGAAAAAAAAACAACCTTCCATGTATACTTTAAAAACATCAGACCTAGTCTCAAAGGTGGTCTCCTTCCAGCGCTAAAAAGAGGCAGAGTAATTAAAAATAAATAGTATAAAGCTAAAACACCCCACCAGCATATACAAACACGATTTTCCAGATCTATACAAAAAAAAAAATGACTTTTTGCACTTCTTTTAAAAAAAAAAAAGACAAACAAACAACAACTTCTAAATTTGTCCATCTGGCTGCCTGTCATCAGGATGTATTCCATCCCACGAGGTGACAGCCAGGGTGAATATTATATTGGACACCAACCCAGAAAGCTACGGAATAACTCTAATCCAACACAACGTGACCCACCTCCCACTGTCCAAAGATGCCGAGGATTTGTGTAATCCAGCCCGAGCGATTGCTGTCATTGCTCCAGGATTTAAACATGTAAACACTCAGCTTTTAATTATGGTTCATTTCTCACCCTAATTTCTAAGCAGTTAGGGAATCAGAGAATGGTTTAGGTTGGAAGGGACCTTAAAGACCAACCAGTTCCATCCCCCTTTCCTAGGCAGGGACACCTCCTACTAGAGCAGGTTGCTCCAAGCCCCTTTTTATATCTTTAAGCTTAGCGTTCTTACAGTTTGTTTTTTCTTCCCTTTGAATTCTTAAAAAACACACAAGGTCCTCAAACAAATTCCACAGAGTTGCCTAATTTTTACAAATGGCAAGGATAAAAACCAGTAGCAAACCAGCAACACCTTCAGATCTTCAGCTTTTAACACCTCCATCATTCTTTTTCCTACCAAAATGAAGTTTAACACTTAAAAATTAACTACATCCCACTTTCCATTATTCACAAAACAAGAACAAGAAAGGACTTCTGAAGATCATCTAGTCCAACCCCCTGCCAGAGTAGGGTCACCCAGAGCAGGTTGCACAGGAACACGTCCAGGCAGGGTTTGAATGTCTCCAGAGAAGGAGATTACACACCCTCTCTGGGCAGCCTCTTCCAAGGATCTGGCACCCTCAAAGGAAAGAAGTTCCTCCTCATGTTGAGATGGAATTTCCAATGTTCCAGTTTGTGCCTGTTGCCCCTTGTCCTGTCTCTGGGCACCACTGAGAAGAGTCTGGCCTCATCCTCTCGCCACCCACCCGCCCCTTAGATATTGCTCAGCATTGATGAGGTCCCCTCCCAGTCTGCTCTTCTCCAGGCTGAACAGCCCCAGGTCCCTCAGCCTTTCCTCAGCAGAGAGGTGCTCCAGCCCCTTCATCATCTTTGTAACCTCCACTGGACTCTCTCCAGCAGTTCCCTGTCCTTCTTGAACTGGGGAGCCCACAACTTGACCCAGTGCTCCAGCTGGGGCCTCCCAAGGGCAGAGCAGAGGGGGAGGATGACCTCCCTCGACCTTCTGACCGTGCTCTTTTTAACGAGCTTTTAATTTTTTAATCCCCGTGGAGATGACATTTGGTTAAGGAATGAATAGAAGAACGGAAACCTAACACTAAAACATCCCTTCATTAATCCTCAGAGGTGCACTGTGATCATTCAAATTATTCTTCAGCACTAACAACAACAGCAAACACAGAGGGCAAAGCTCCTTTATTGCCCTGATGACAAATAAAAGCTCCAATTCTCCCCGAAAACTGTCACCCAAAGAAGACAGACTGCCTCGTTGCCAAATATATGTGTATACACATGCACATATATATATATATCTATTTGAGGATCTCTCAATTTGGGACGAAAAAAAGTCTAGAAGGCAGTTAAAGTCATCCCCTTCAACATATAACACTTAGTTGGATAAGGATCCAGGAAAAAACCCACCAACCTTTCAGAAAAGGAAACGCATTTCCCCCTCTGCAATTTTATCTACCCGGAGCTGGGAAAATAAAAATTACACTTTTTCACCAAGGATTCAAAGAAAAGATTTAACCACAAAGACTCAACTGGCTCGTTGCTCCCCACACACTCCAGGAAAAAACTCCAGGTTTCACAGGAATCCCTGCCTCATCCTGTGATCTGGTGGCCAGCATTTTCCGGTCCAAGGTTGGATGAGATGAACCTTGAGGTCCCTTCCAACTTGGTATTCTATGATTTTCAAAGTCCTTCAAAGTCCTTTTCAAAGTCCAACAAGAATTACAGAATTGTCTAGGCTGGAAGGGACCTTTAGGACTATCGAGTGCAACCATCAACCTAACTCTGATAAAAAAAAAACATTACTAAACCATGTCACTAAGCACGGCTTTTAAATACCTCCATGGATGGTGACTCCACCACTGCCCTGGGCAGCCTCTTCCAAGGCTTGACAACCTTTTCCATGCAAAAATTTTTCCTAATATCCATCGTAACCCTCCCCTGGTGCAACTTGAGGCCATCTCCTCTTGTCCCATTGCCTGTTCCTTGGGAGAAGAGACTGACCCCCCCCGGCTACACCCTCCTTTCAGGGAGTTGGAGAGAGCGAGAAGGTCTCCCCTCAGCCTCCTTTTCTCCAGGCTGAACACCCCCAGCTCCCTCAGGCTCTTCTCATAAGACTTAGTCTCCAGAAGCCTCACCAGCTCTGTTGCCCTTCTCTGGACACGCTCCAGCACCTCAATGTCTTTCCTGTCATGAGAGGCCCAAAACTGGACACAATATTGGAGATGGGGTCTCACCATTGCCCAGTACAGGCGGACGATCACCTTCCAAGTCCTACCAGCCACCTTGTTCTTGATACAGGCCAGGATGCTGGTGGCCCTCTTGGCCACCTGGGCACACTGCTGGCTCATGTTCAGCT
This sequence comes from Tringa tobata, assembly GCA_033628505.1. Classification (NCBI taxonomy): domain Eukaryota; kingdom Metazoa; phylum Chordata; class Aves; order Charadriiformes; family Scolopacidae; genus Tringa; species Tringa tobata. Next base: position 160,251 of record JAHREE010000464.1, on the reverse strand, counting down.
GACAGTTGACCAACACCCCCAGGTCCTTTTCCACCGAGCAGCTCCAGCCACTCTGCCCCAGGCCTGAAGCCTCCATGGGGTTGGTGTGACCCAAGTGCAGGACCCGTCGCTTGGCCTTGTTGAACCTCATCCCATTGGCCTCAGCCCATCCATCCAGCTTGTCCAAATCCCTCTGTAGAGCCTTTCTACCCTCCAGCAGGTCAACACTCCCACCCAATTTGGCATTGCCTGCAACAACATGCAAAGCAATTTGCTTTTTTTTAACGTAGACGGTAGGTCCACAGCTTTCAGCAAAACTATAATTAACAGTAATGGTGAAATTTGCTTCCCGACAGCATAGACTTCTTTAAAGAAAATGCTTTTGTCTTGTTTTGTTTTAAAGGCATCAAAACATGAGAGGTATTACAGTGGCAGGGATTATTGTAAGATCTCAACACGGCAAGCAGAATGACTATTTTGCATATAAATTGTCACCACAAACCCATGTAGACACAGGAAGCATCTGTGTGACACCAGGTATCGCACATCTGCGATAGAAGTGAAAAATAATCAAGGGTAATCCCCTTCTGTAAAAAAAAAAAAAAAAAAAAAAAGGACTGCACAACCACTGTAACTGCATCCCATAATAAGGACTCTCTACTTGGAAAGGGAGAGAAGAAATCAGAATTAAATTTAAACTTGCAAGCTCAAACATTGCCTCTCTGATTCTAGAGGTCACCTCTTTTTCCTGACACAGAAATTCAATCCCTCAAACCTGTATCATCCTATAACGGCCCTTTGGGAATTGGATGCACACGCATCCACTCAAACAAGCCCAAATTGACTCTATATTTCACAAGAAAGAGTTAAAATTAAAAGTTATCACATGTACAGGCCATGATTATTGACAGAGTAAAATACAATATTGAAACATTATTTTTCTCTTTCTGAAATTTCATAACCAACCCCACATCGAGTTTCTTTTCTATTTTGTTGGGATTGAATCACTTTGTATTTGTAGTTACCCATCACGGTACAAGGAGTTTCCTCACCAGAAAGTTAGTTTTCTGTAAGAAAGCATCTTTTCAGTAGAGGCAGGGAAGAACGGCAAATTCAGCATTTTATGGCTCAAAAAAAAAAAAAAAAAAAAATCATTTTAATTTGAAAATAGTTTTCATTGACTGCAGATTTTTTATTTCTGGCTTCGTACTACCAGAAAGACAGATTCTGCGGTCAGGTCTTCTGGCATACGTTGTAAAAACCATCACTTCCAAAAAGAAGAGGGGGGGGAAGAAAAAAAGGAGGAAAAAAAATAAATCAGTGGAATTATTTTAGAGTGGTTGAATTCAGTTGCCTTTAAATTTACTAATAATCAGTCCCATAGGCTTCAGCAAAGCCATAATTAACAAAAGACAGTGAAAGTTGCTTTCTGACAGCAGTCATCTTTGAAGAATATGGGTTTATCTGCTTTTATTTTAAAGGCATGTCAATATAAGAGGTTTCAAAGCAGCAGTGACTACTGTTAAAATATCTCAACGTGGCAGAGAAAAATATTCTGTATACTGATTATAAATTATACTCACACCCTGATACTTACCTTTATCATGGTAAGAATAAGGGCCAAACTTGAATCCTCCAAAAGAGAAAGGGAGGGGGGAAAAAAAAGGGAGGAGGGAAAAGGGAATAGCTTTCCTGACACTTTTCCCCTCTGAATAAATCTTTTTTCTTTGCTCACTAAATACGAACCAGAAGAATCAGCCCAGAATCTTCAACAGAAGAATTCAGTAAATTCATTACTGTGGGAATTCTGACTTTAAGGGACTAGTCGGGAGGAAAGACGTCAAAGAAGAAAAAGCTGCAGATAATTTACTGTACCAATTTTAAAATGTACCATATTAAGGCAACAGGAAAAAAAAAAAAATATAAGTTGCTCATTTTTATGTCTTTCCATTAAAGGCTCATGAACGCTATTCTTGAACCAGCAACTCCTTAAAAACTCCGGGGAGGGAACAAAGCAGAACAGCAAATATTAAGCACATGATTTTCAGCAAGTTCCACGTTAGTTAACTCCATTTTTAGTTGTCCATCAGGAAAGAATAGTAATACCACCACTGAGGAGGAGCTCGTGCTCTTGGTAGCAACTCAGAGGAGAAGCAGATAAACAGAAAGGTCTGCCTAAAACCAAAGTAAACCTCACGCCTCTTGCTCGTACCAACAACTCAAAAAGTCATCCAGAAAAAGCTGTATTTTCTTTTTCCGATATCCAAACAGCATCCTGATTGATTACTCAGCCACTTTAAATGTAGGAAGTTAGAGATTTAAGAGGTTTGGTAGGATTTTAATCTGGTTGCCATGAGTTCATTCCATGCAAAAAATAAGAATCCATGAAGAAAAACAAACAAACACAAAAAAATAACATGGAGGAGTGTGAATTTAGACCCCATTTTTGGCTAAAAACAGAAATTTCCACTTCTGTAGCCCAAGGGGATTTTACCTGCTTGGCTGCTTTACACAAGAGGAGATCACAATATACCTTTTACAGTGAAAAGCAGAAGACAAACTAAGATTAAATTACATGCTGAACTGTTACGAAAATCAACGTTACGGGAGGAAGAACAAGCAGCCCATAAAAGCAGATTATTACACTCAGAATCATGGAATGATATGGGGTTGGAAGGAACCTCTGGAGATCATCTAGACCAACCCCCTGCCAGAGCAGGTCCAGCAGAGCAGGTTGCACAGGAATGGGTCCAGGTCCAGGAATGGGTCCTGGAGATCATCCAGTCCAACCCCCTGCCAGAGCAGGTCCAGCAGAGCAGGTTGCACAGGAATAGGTCCAGGTGGGTTTTGAATGTCTCCAGAGGAGGAGACCATGTCTCCAGAGGAGACCAGCAGCCACCTCTGCCTTAACCACACGTTTTCACCTTCATTTTTAGGTGGCACAGAAGATTTACACAACTCCAACATTGGGCCCAAAAGCCCACCTTTTAGCTCTGCCCCTCTGAAAAAAAAATAATAAAATCAATCCCTAGTTGTGGCAGAATTGTTTTGTGGTGCCACGCCACGAATCGCTCTAGGGAATGAACTTGGCTGAAGAAATAAAGGCTTCTTTTTGCCCTCTTGTTTTTCAGACAGATTAGTTCCTGTTGAAACCCAGAGCAGACACAAATAAACCCTGCAAGGGATAGTGAAAGGGCAAGAGTATCTTGCATCAGTGTTGTTGA
>JAHREE010000464.1:86232-117089 GCA_033628505.1 Tringa tobata | reverse complement strand
GATTCTATGTCCTTCCAACACCGATGTGGTGAATCTCTCTAAAATTTCTCTAAAATCCAACTAACTGACCACTGTGAAGGTGGCCCTCGGCTTGACACACGTATGGACTTTCCGTAATCGTGTCCGGAGTCTTCACTTCTGCCACGTGGTCTCCTCGATAAAGAAACAGAGGGCAAGACAGGTTTTATCAAGCCACCTTCTCCCGCCTTCGGTGTGGCCAAACGTGTGGCACCCGGGGACTTATCAGCTCTGCCAGGGCTAATTACTCAAATCTCTCAAAACCTGTTTTTCTTAGACCATTAGGGCAGGGTTGAGAAGTTGGGAGGCTTGGAGAGGAGCAAGCACACAGCTGGAGGACAATATGTAAATGCTATGCAAATAACTTAACTCCGAAGGGGTGCTCTTGGTCCAGGGAGCTGGAAACTACCACCTGAAATCTCTTTCTTAGATGAGCGGCATGTTCGAAACCTGGCTGGGCAGCCTGGTGGCCGCTCTTCAGGAGAGGGAGAAGGACGCCAACGTGGTGGTGGTGGATTGGCTTTCTCTTGCCCACCAGCTCTACACCGACGCCGTCAACAACACCCAGATCGTCGGAAAAAGCATAGCGAGGCTGCTCGACTGGTTACAGGTAACGCGGTTTCCGAAACGGGCTCTGTCGTAACGTTCCGTCAGGGAAGGGTTGCACAAGGGGAGTGTTCACCAGGCTCCAGCGTCGGCCAGCTGGGAAGGTGCTGGTGGAACCCCAACCCCAAGGCTCGGTGGGGCCATGGCTCACAGAGAAGGTGTGATGGCTCAGAGAAGGTTCTATGCTCAGCTCTGGTGTCCTCCTGGGAGATGCTGCTTGGCAGCACGCTGGGATCGGCGTCGTCGGACATCAAATTTAGGGGTCCTTCCTCCCACCTGAGCAACGTTGGGCTTTCTAAGTCAAGAAGGTGGAAAAGGAGAAGGAAAAGGCCCAGGGGGCTCCACTTGAGTCCATGGCCAGTACTTGAGGTCTGCTGGGCACCCTGGGGAAAAGCTGCTCCAGATGCTGCTTAAACAAAGAGTATGGTCACTGGGGTTGGAAGATGGGTACCATGGTTGGGGACAAACCACAAGTGCCCTCCAAAGCCCTCAACTCACCTTGAGAAAACAAAGAACGAAGAGCATTTGTCTGCCCCCTCCCTCCAGTCTCTTCCTAGAACTTGAGTCCTGAGACAGGAGAGGTGCCAGATGCCCTGAAAGTCAGGGTGGGGGGAAAATTGTATCTCTTTCTTTATTTTTATTTTTATTTTTATTTTTTCCTCCTTGTAGGAGAACCCGCTCTTCCAGCTTGAGAATGTCCACCTCATCGGGTACAGCCTGGGCGCCCACGTCGCCGGCTTTGCTGGTAACCACGTCCACGGGACAATAGGCAGAATCACAGGCAAGTGGCTTTTTGAAACGGTCTCTTTCCTTCCTCCACCAGCACAGGGTTTCCCCGAAAAGGCTCGTTTCCCACGTCCTGTTTCAGAGGACAACCTGATCTTCAGTATTTTTGAAGTTCACACGTGGGGCACGGTAGAAGGGGTTGCATTAAGCTTTAAAATGGGTGACGCTGGCAGTAGGAGTTCCTCAGAGCCTCCCCCCAAAAATATCTAAATTTGGTCAAGCAGGAAAAATCACCTAATAATCAAAGTTTGGGGATGGCTCAAGGGCACAGCTTTGGGTTGGAGGTGAGGCTCAAAGGTTCACAGAAAGTCCCAAACCCACCATGGGATCTCGGATGCAGGGATTACCTTGGATTAGTCCCACCACATGGCCCATCTCAAAACAGACTAAGGGTAGCCAGGGCTGCTTTGGCTACCAACAGTCTCTGTGGGGTGCCAGACCTCTTCTGCTGTTCACCTCTTGAATTATCTTCTCCACCATGACCTAGCAAGGACTCATTGTGTCCAACAGGCCATCTGAAGCCATCCCTGTAGAGCAAACTGGTGCTACTACTGGGCACCAAAAGTGGTATGGGACACCTTCATCTGTTCCCTCAGTGAGCCCACGGTGAAGAGAGCTTGGGGGACAGTATCTGTGATGAAGCATGGACTGTCCATGTAGAACCTGGTTGGGAGGGCTCTATTTTGTAGGAGATAACCCAGTTTCTTACCTGCCATCTTGCATACTCTTCTCCAACACCAGGCTTGGATCCGGCCGGTCCTATGTTTGAAGGAGTGGACCCCAGCAAGCGCCTCTCCCCCGACGACGCTAACTTTGTGGACGTCCTTCACACCTACACGAGGGAAACACTAGGGGTTAGCATCGGGATCCAGATGCCCGTAGGCCACGTTGACATCTACCCCAACGGGGGAGACTTCCAGCCTGGCTGCGGTCTAAGCGATGTCTTGGGAGCAATCGCCTATGGGAGTAAGTTCTCGTTACTCATTTTGCCTCTGGTCAAGGTGGCCTCCTCAAAAATAGACTTAGGTTGATGCTGGGGGATGATCTGATTTACAAGAGCAGAAAAAACTATTTTTTCCTTCTAAACTGGCTCCATAATTGGAGATAGCTGCTAGAACCTAGACCTGCTTTTAATTCTGAAGCAGCACATTCTCACTCTAACACTTGATCATAAACTATGGTCCTATGCTGGGTCTAGAATCCTGTTTAAAGCTCTCCCCGTGGTAGAAACTAAGTGAATGGACCTCTCCAAGTGTCTTCTACTAACCCCTTGAATTGCTACTGCTTGCAAAATGTTTGGCCACGCTCAACTTACATTGGGCTACAAAGAAGCTGTGGCTGCCCCATCCCTGGAGGGGTTCAAGGGCAGGTTGGACGGGGCTTTGAGCAACCTGGTCTGGTGGGAGGTGTCCCTGCCCATGGCAGGGGGGTTGGAACTAGATGATCTTTAAGGTCCCTTCCAACCCAAACTCATTCTATCTGGGGTGATAAATGCTTCAATAAAACGTATCCCTTTCGACTCTGCTCCTCTAGCCATCGGTGAAGTCGTCAAGTGCGAACACGAGCGGTCTGTGCACCTCTTCGTGGACTCCCTGGTGAACCAAGACAAACAGAGCTTCGCGTTTCAATGCACCGATTCCAGTCGCTTCAAGAAGGGCATCTGCCTGAGCTGCCGGAAGAACCGCTGCAACGGCATCGGCTACAACGCCAGGAAAACGCGGAACAAACGCAACAGCAAGATGTACTTAAAAACAAGAGCCGACATGCCCTTCAAAGGTAGGATAGCCTTCTTCAAAAGAGCACGGTCTCTTTCAGGTGACCCCACCTAGAGTACCGCGTCCAGCTCTGGAGTCCTCAACCCAGGAAGGACATGGACCTGTTGGAACGGGTCCAGAGGAGGGCCACGAAAATGATCTGAGGGTTGGAGCCCCTCTGCTGGGAGGACAGGATGAGAGAGTTGTGATTGTTCAGCCTGGAGAAGAGAAGGCTCCGGGGAGACCTTATAACGGCCTTCCAGTACCTGAAGGGGGCTCCAGGAGAGATGGGGAGGGACTCTTGATGAGGGAGTGAAGCCACAGGACAAGGGGGAACAGTTTTAAACTGAAAGAGGAGAAATTGAGATGAAATATTGGGAAGAAATTCTTTCCTGTGAGGGTGGTGAGACCCTGGCCCAGGTTGCCCCGAGAAGCTGTGGCTGCCCCATCCCTAGAGGGGTTGAAGGCCAGGTTGGAGGGGGCTTTGAGCAACCTGGTCTGGTGGGAGGTGTCCCTGCCCAGGGCAGGGGGTTGGAACTGGGTGATCTTTATGGTCCCTTCCAACCCAAACCATTCTGTGATTCCATGATCTCTAAAAGCATATTCCCAAAGTCAATGTTGAGGTGGAAGAGCAGCATCACCTCAAAGCAGTGTTGCACCAGGCATTAGTTTTTTTGCTGTTACCCACCTGCATTACCATCCTGTGGCATTATTGTGCTCTGTCCTCTCTGTAAAATCAGGAGGACTCTGCCTTTTGAGCAGGACTACAGCTTACAGATGTCCTACTTGCAAGACCACCCCAACCTTAGAGCAGCGGGAGGTTTGGGGAGCCCTTCCCAGAGGGGACCTGCTGCTGTTTTTGTGTAAAAGTCACCTTTGTAATCAGTAAGGGCGGGAAAAGGATCACAGGAACATGATCCACACGTCCAGAGGTTGCACAGGAACGTGTCCAGGTGGTTTTTGAATGTCTCCAGAGACGGAGACTCCAATACCAGATGTAGTGTTGTCTCTCAACCAAGTTGGTTCCATCAATGGTCTCTTTGTTTCTCTCCAGTCTACCATTACCAGATGAAAATGCACGTCTTCAGCTACAAGAGCCTGGGAGAGGTTGATCCCACTTTCTCCGTCACCCTTCACGGCACCAACGGAGACTCTGAACCTCTCTCCTTAGAAATGTAAGCAAGCTGGATGGTTGTCCCTAAGAAGGCCACCAGGCCTAGACAAGGGGGCATTACCCATTTTTTTCCTCTGGTGACGCTAGCGTCACACCCGAGCCTAGCAGCCTGCCTTCATCACCATTCAAAACCACTTTTCATCTAGTAATTTAATTATAATTTATTGCTGAGAAAGCAATTTGATGTGCCCTGCCCTCTACATTAGCCTTCATGGCTCATTGTTGACGTAATTAGTTTTGCTTTTCCCCTCTACCATTTGGATACAGTCTGAAAGCACCCACATCTCTGGAGGCATCGCTGACCTCCTTTAGCCTCTGCCAGAAGAAACCCAAGGCATGAAAATTCCCCTTGAAGCTATGGAAGGCTGGCTGAGCCAACTCCATATTGCATTGAACCAGCTATCCAAGCTCACTTTCATTAATGTAATCAGTAATTAGCTGGTGACAGTTGAACCTGGAGCACCTGATAAGCTGCAAAGGGCTCTTTAGCTTCTTGCCTGGAATGAATGAGCATCTGGCATGGTTCCATCAGGAAGAAACATTGAGCCTCTGCTTGTCTTTCAGGCTTGATCAACTTGGCCTAAACGCTACCAACACCTTCCTGGTCTACACGGAAGAGGACATGGGTGAACTTTTAAAAATAAAGCTCACCTGGGAGGGAACATCTCAGTCATGGTACGATCTGTGGAAAGAGCTGAAGAGCTACTGGTACCGGCCGGCGAAGTCCTCCCAGGAGCTGCACATCAGACGCATACGCGTGAAATCTGGAGAAACACAAAAGAGGTAATAACTGCACGTGAGCTGACTCGAAACTTCAATCAAAAGGGGAAATATTCAGAATACAGCAAGAAAAATTGGGGGGTTTGATCTTTCTTGGTATCCTCAACTGTCTTGAGTTTTTAGCATCACCCAGGAACGCCCCCTCACGGTGTAGGAGAGGGGGTTACTCACCAGCATGAGGTTACAAACCAGGCTTTAAGCAGAATTAGTCATTGAGTATCATGATCTGAGATGTTCCTTCGCTTTATTTAGATGCTGTGACACCGTCTTGCCTGCCCCTGGGGACTAAATTAGCTACTTCAAGATGGTTTAGATCATACTTGAAGGCTTAAAGTACCAATATTGTCAAAAATAGTGAAGCACAGATGGGCATGACTTATTCATGGGCATAGCGTGCTGATTTGGCACAAGGTAGACCTAAAACTCCAACTGGTAACATGGTGACACCAACTCCTTAAGTGTTACATTGCTCCTTCGGAGGTCTCTGTGGTTGGAAAGCCACCTGAGAAACCAAGGAGAAGTAAAGCTGCCCAGCGTGTCGCACCACGCTCCCAAATCACGTGGTAACGTTGTTCTGAAGGTAACCCAGATCCGTCAAAGAACAGCAGGTTGATATTGACGACTTCCCACATTTCTCAGAGCTTTAAATAAACATCTCCTGTCATCTGTTAAGATGTTCTGCATCCTAGTTTCATCCTAGTATCGAGATGCTCCACGGGAAGGATGTCAAATCAACCAAAGTGGCCTAGAATTAGCCCCAACCCATATCACACGGTGTTTGATAATCACAGAGACCGCAGGTACCTTCTCTTGACTTCTGATTCCTCCTCCCAGGTTTGCTTTCTGCGTGGAGGACTCCCAGCTGACCAGGATAGCACCTGGCACAGAGCTCTGGTTCGTGAAGTGCACGGAGGAATGGCAAAAAAGGTAGGGAAAAATCAGCTAAGAGAAATCCTGCTTGACGCATGCAGGTGGAACCAGGTGGCTTTTATTGTTTAGACTCCTAGAACCTCTTTTTCTTCTTAAAAACTAATAAATTCTAGCCCAAGATTCCCAGCTATTAGCCTTAATTTTCCTGTATGCCTTAACGATGACATTATCCTCGCGTCTGGTCTTGGTTTGTCACCTTGTCCCTTCATGACCAAACACAATTCTTGGGCCTAGAGGACCTCCTTGCTATCGTGGTAGATGCTAAAAATGAGGGGTTACCAATAGCCAAGGATCCATGCAATAGTGGAGAACTGGGAGTGCAGGAGATTGCCTCAAAGGTCGTTTTGGCCTGGTAGAAGGTCTTGATCTGCCAAGGAAGATCTTGAGATGCCAAGAAATCTCTCGATCGAGTTTGGGCTCAACTGCATGAGCAAGACACAGCTGAGAACTTGCCACGGCGTTACAGTAGTGACTCCTACTGCTTCATCTCCGGCTGTGCTCATCTCCTCTGGCTCAGGAGAAGGCAAACTCAGCTGTTGCTGGAGGATCTCAGCCCTGCTGAACCTCTGCAGGGACTTTCCAGACACTTAGCATCAGTCCTCAGAGCATGACTTCCAGTCAGTCTGGTCCCAGCAGCGACAGCTTGATTCCTTCAGACCGCCTCTAGTCATGTTTTGATTTAATTCCTGCTCATTTAACTAAACGATGGGCTCCTTGAGATGAAGCCCAGCCTTTTTGGCCTCTCTTAAATTTCAACTTGTAAACTTAAAACTTTGGTGCTTCTCAGCCGGAGACGAAAAGCCTGGTAGGGCCAGCAAAGCCCTGTGGAAGCTGTGCTTTCCACGACCTTCCTCAGCTGAGGAACACGAGCTGGTTCCGTTCCAGGGTTGGCAGAAACCACCAAGCATCAAACAATTCTATGAATGAAAAAAAAAAAGCATAAAAACTTTTCTCTGCCACAAGCCTTGAAAGATCGAGTAAATACTTCCTGCAGGTACAACAAAAGGTAGCTTTGATGTGCTCGGTGACCTCCATAAAGCAGGACTGCTGGCACATGGGTCCTTCCTCTTTCCTCCTGGAGCGTGGCTTTTGCAGGAGGTAGAGGAACAGATCTGAGCTCCCAAGTGTTATGGTTTCTAAGAAATGCTCCATCCTCCCAGAATGACTTGCTCTTCAGCTCTCGGCTCCTGCCAAGTCGCTGGAAGATCTATCTCCAACTCGGAGACAGAATCACAGAATGATATGGGGTTGGAAGGGACCTCTGGAGATCATCTAGTCCAACCCCCTGACAAAGCAGGTCCACCCAGAGCAGGTTGCACAGGAACATGTCCAGGCAGGGTTTGAATGTCTCCAGAGATGGAGATTCCACCACCTCTCTGGCCAGCCTCTGCCAGGGCTCTGCCACCCTCACAGGAAAGAAGTTCCTCCTTGTGTTTAGGTGGAACTTCTTACTTGTGTGCATAATGTCTGCTGCAGGCTCTCCTGGAGTAGCTACTGGGCAAAGTGGTGCTTTGACAGAATAAAATACCAACCTGCACTGTCTAAACCTGTTCTTTGCGTCCCAGAGTTCCTTAAAAATCCTTTATTACTCCTCTTAACTTCTGCATTTAACTAGATTTGGGTTTTTTTTCCTCTCTTGTTTTTTCCAGACCTGTCTCAAATTTGCTCTGAAGACTTCTCTGAAGACACACAACCCAGCAAACCTAGGTGCATGAAGACCACGCAGGTGGCAAGATGCTCTAGCAAAAAACCTGGCTTGGTAGCACTTAAAGCAACCAGCTCCTCAGGAGCAAACATCTCAGATGGAAGAAACTGAGGAGCAACTGATGGACTGTGGTCCTAGATGTAGAATAACTAAAAGCCACGTTCTCCCTTCCCCAAGGAGCCTGGTTTGTGTATTTAACCTTACCTTGACCTGCTAAACGCTGCGTTTCCTGCCCAACCTCCATTAACCAGGACTACAGATGAGATCTTCACGGATCTACACCTCAGCAATGATCTTCTGGTCCTCCTGCCAGTGGAGTTGAGAAGATAACCCTGCCAATTTGCCCACCAGACTCTTGGTGCTGGAGCTGCTAAGATCAAATTAGCCTCTAGTGTAGGACTTACTGTCGTCCAGCAGCGCTATGGGCTGTGGGAAGACAAGACCAGCGTGGGTCAAGCGTGGGGGGTTGTTCAGGGGAGGGGTGGGAAGAAGCACAGTGTCACTTAACTTCAAGTTGTCCTTTGCTCGCCTTAAATAATCCGTTCTGTGGCTGGCTGATACCGAAATCTCCATGTTTTACCTTAGAAGAAGGTTGTGCTCTGTCCTCCCTGGCCCTAGGGCAGAACACGGTGTAGGTGATGGTGTCCTCCTCGTTCTCCAGGTGTCGGGGAGGAGGAAGGTATGAACTGGGTGGTGTCCAGAGCTTTGCACCAGTCCTTTGAACTACTGAGAACACGTTTTCCTCTGTTCAGATGTTGTCGTAGTCCCGGTGCAGAGTGGACCTTGTCAGAGGTGAACTAGATATTTTGGGTTTTTTATTATTTTTCCCCCTCTCTTTTTGGAAGGAGACTCGGTGTAAGGACTCTTGAACTTTTGGCCAGCAGAAAGGCAAGCTCAAAAAATGGTGTGGCCAGACGGCGCACTGAGTTCTGAAGACTTCTCAAGTCCTTCTGAGGCCCTGCAGCAGTTCTCCGGGTTCTTGTAGAGCTTCGATCCAACCAAAGCAAGCACATTTGGAGATTTATTATATTTTTTTCTCCTTTTTTTTTCTTTTTTTTTTTTGCAAAGGCTTCCATAACTGAAGCCTTGGGTAAGTATCTGTGACTTGTCACCGTGCCATATTTAGAGCGGTTTCAAAGCCCTGTTTGTATATTGTGGTTTTTGTATGACTTCAAACATAATTTATTTCTCATATTGTACATATGTAAAGTTTTAAACGTTTTGAGTAACAGTTTTTATAAGCCTGAAGACAAGAAAAAAACCCCAATAATAATAAAGGGCTTTGTAAAAATCACTGGAAGTCTTGTGACTGATCTACCAACAAGCGTTGCCGGAACAGCCTATGGCCATCGTGTCCCTGTCCTGCAGGTCACCAAGACCAGCAGAAAGAGGAGGGGAAGGTGGAGGAGCAGTCAGGGAGGTGCTGGCAAAGTGGGTGCCCTCATCCAGCACCCATGTCCTCTCCAGGCTCCGTTGCCCGAGGTAGGCTTGTTCCCTCCACCCAAGCATCTTCAGGAATGGACCAAAGCTACCTCACGTGTGGCAGCTCCTGAAAAACGCTGTGGGTTTCCTTCTAGCTTTAGATTTTGAGGGCACCCAAGGGATCACCTCTTTTCCTTTTTTTTTTTGGCAGAGTAAATATTACAAAAATCCACGTGTGGGCAGCGATATGGGGATGTTCTATCTGCTCCTTCCCCACAATAGCCATGAGACATACTCAAGGAGGGGAAACCCACCTTCTCACCCTGTTTTCAGAGGAGACAACCAAAAACATTAACTTTTCCTTCCACCACTAGTGCTTTTTGCTGAGGAAAAGCAGGATTTTGCATTCCTTGCTCTCTGTGGCTCTTGCAGCGACCACAGCAGACTCCAGGAAGACCACTGCTGCTGTGCCAGGCTGGCCAGGACGAGTTAGGTCAAAATCCTTCTTCTCTGCTGACTTCTTGCATTAATTTATTTCTTCCTGAAGTGCTTCGCCTTTGCCTGATTTCAATAGTTCACCACTTGGTGAATACTTTTAAAAAAACTTCCCCAAATCTGATCATTGGCTGAGTTTTCCCAACAGCCGCGCCATGGAGGTCTGAAGAAACCCTCTCCGTGCTTTGCCTGTCCCCGACACAGCTGGGTGGCATAAGTCCAACAGCAGCAGAAGGACTTTGCAAACAAAGTAAATGCCTCCACGCTCTGAAAGATTGACATGAAATTACTTCTTTAACCTTTTCCTACAAAAAGCCCAGCAGTGGCTGGACTGCAAGGAAAGCTCACAGGAGATGAGGAACAGGCCGCAGCTCTTTCACGTTGTCATAATTTGGGCTGGCCACTATCAGGAAGAGTGTGGCCAGCAGGGCTGGGGAGGTGATGGTCCCCCTGGACTGGGCACTGGAGAGGCTCCACCTCAAGGTCTGGGTCTAGTTTTGGGGCCCTCACCACAAAAAAGACATTGAGGGGCTGGAGCGTGTCCAGAGAAGGACAATGGAGCTGGTGAAGGGTCTGGAGCACAAGTCTTGTGAGGAGAGGCTGAGGGAGCTGAGGGTGTTCAGCCTGGAGAGAAGAAAGCTGAGGGGAGACCTTCTCTCTCTCTCCAACTCCCTGAAAGGAGGGTGTAGCCAGGGGGGGTCGGTCTCTTCTCCTAAAGAACAGGCGATGGGACAAGAGGAAAGGGCCTCAAGTTGCACCAGGGGAGGTTTAGGATGGATATTAGGAAAAATTTCTTCATGGAAAGGGTCATCAAGCCTTGGAAGAGGCTGCCCAGGGCAGTGGTGGAGTCACCACCCCTGGAGGTATTTAAAAGCCAGGCAGATGTGGTGCTGAGGGACACGGGTTAGTGGTGGCCTTGGCAGTGTTAGGTTGATGGTTGGACTCGATGAACTTATAGGTCCCTTCCAACCTGGCCAATTCTATGGTTCTATGACAAATGAGAGATGCTCTCTTTAACCTCTCTCCCTTCAGAGAGTTAATGAGTTAATTCTTGCTGCTGCACGTTTCATGGACAACATCTCACCTCCTGGAGCACCAACACGCGTCCCCGTACATCTCCCCTAGTCGTGAGTCCAGATGTGAGAAAAAACAAAGAGAAGGACCCATTTTTCTGAAGGCTCTAATGAATTTAGGGTCAAAATTTAGGGTCCCCCTCCACCCCAAAATCTGTGCCAGGCAAGGCTGAGGGTGGACCTGCCGTGGGGCTGCCCCCCGTGCCCCCAGCTGCCTGGCATCCCTCTCCCTCCCCCCATCCAGATGTATTCAAGGATGGGTTTTTTTCACAACCACTCCATTCAGCTCCCAGCAAAGGTCAGGCCGTGTCTCCGGAGGAACAATACGCCCCGCGCGGGGAATGCTTTTATGGTCCCTCCTCACCCACCCCCCAAGCACCAGCTCCAGCCATCGGGCGGTTTCACCCAAGTCCACCCCAGAATCCCTGGTTTTGAAGGTAAGCTGACCTCAAGGGCTGTTTGGAGTTTGTTTCTCCCCACGTTTCGTCACGTCACCCCTTCGTCTGCGAGGTGGGTCAGCAGAAGTCCCCGACAGCGGGAGGTGTTGGCTGTCTCACGTAGATAGTTTCCAAAAAATTCCTTAAAAAAAATTGACAAAACTTCTCAAAAGACAAAACTCTGGGCAGAATAAATTCAAGACAACAGCTGCGGGTTCAGGAAGAGAAAGACCAGCCACAACTTCTGGGGACAAGGACGGTCTTTGTGGGCTTCCTGTCCTGAAATAACGAGGCAGCCCCGCTCTACCAGGTAAAGCTTTCCAGCTGTTCCCCAAAAAACAGCATCACCGAGAGATCGACCACCACCATCCAAAGAAACCCAAGATCCTGCTCCTGGGACCGGGCAGAGAAATTGGGATTTTGATGGCCAAAGCCATCAGGAGCTGCCCAAAGGGATGGGTGAAGCAGCTCAACCCGGCATGGACCCAAGTTTAAAACAAAAATCAGATCATTTTTATTGCTTGATTACTTTTTTTTTTGGTTTTTTCCTTTCTCTGCCCTTTATGTTCTCCCTTGTTTTGCAGCTGTTTCATAAATTTTGGAGATGTTCACAGCAAACCCTCTAAAGAAGCCACAAAGCGCAACCAGAAGCACAGAAATCTTCACGGTCGGAAGGGACCTTTGAGATCATAGAGTCCAACCTCAAACCTTCAGAATCCTTTTCTTCTGATGTGATTCGAAATAAGATTGAAAAAGAAAAGGAACCAATAAAAATGAGGTTTTCCGGGCCGCCTCTCCCAGCCAGCTGTCCTAATTACTGCCGACAGGCAAAGCAGCAGCTCAGACAAATTAAGAGATGACACAAGACTTGGACCAAACCTTAAGGCAGATCTGGTTGATCTTTTTTTCCTCCTCTCCATATGGCTTCCCGTATCCCAGTTTTGGCTGAAAACAGATGTATCCTCCCAAATTGGGAAGAGAAAGGACACATTCAGCTTCGCTGGAGCTAAGTGAGTACGATGAAAGAAATTTTACTCCCCTGCCATAAAAATCTGCAGATGTTGAGAAGAAGATCCTCAGCTCTGCAGATTTCTGTGAAACGGCCGAATCCGGCGGGTCTTTGAATACCCCATTCCAGAAACACCCATGGAAAAGCTGGATTTTGTAGCATTCGTGCCCTGCCACGGAGGGAACTTCCAATGACAGATCTCAAAATACATCACTTGGATAATAAAGCTTAGAATTTCTCTTTAAGCTTCAGAACGGTGGACTTGGCTGGTTTCCAGATGACTAAGGGTATTCAGACAACTCGCTCGACAAAAGGGTTCATTAGCGTTGACTTTACCGTCGAGGAACACGAATACCACGTGATAGTCATCACCAACCTGCCCCGCTGTGATCATCAGAGCGTAAACCACGGAAGCCTGGGAGAGAGAGCAGCACGATTCTCCTCCCCGTGACCTGGTCGTCACTCCCCCATCGCCTCAACGTCCAAATAGCTGAAGTCAAACGCAACCCAACCGAGCGAGAGCACGACAAGAAGAACAGCTTTGTCTTAAGAGCGCTCCCCAAGCCAGCGACAGAGACAAACCCCAGATGTCTTGACCTGATCTTCTCTTCCAAGCGGTTTTCACGCACAAAAAAACAGCTGAAGAGCTTCATAAAATTGTAAATTGACTTACGTTGGAAAGAACCTTCAAGATCATCAAGTTCCTACCCCCCAGCCATGGGCATGGACACCTCCCACCAGACCAGGTTGCTCAGAGCCCCATCCAACTTGGTCTTCTACTTATTCAGCCTGATCTAAGATGGTCTGCACCCCCATCCCCATAAAACATGCCAGAAGGTGAAGGAAACTGAAACTTCAAAAGGAAAAAAGGACGCTCCTAATGGCTGTTACAGTAGAACATCTGTTCTCAGGAAAGAATCATGGAATGGTTTAGGTTGGAAGGGACCTTAAAGACCGTCCAGTTCCAGCCCTCCTGCCATGAGCAGGGACAACTCCCACCACACCAGGTTGCTCCAAGCCCCCTCCAACCTGGCCTTGAACCCCTCCAGGGATGGGGCAGCCACAGCTTCTCTGGGCAACCTGGGCCAGGCTCTCACCACCCTCCCAGCAAAGAAGTTCTTCCCTAGATCTCATCTCAATCTCCCCTCTTTCAGTGTCAAACCCTTCCCCCTCGTCCTATGGCTCCCCTCCCTGATCAAGAGTCCCTCTCCAAAAGAACCAGCGCATTTACACACTCTACATATTTGCCTTAACGATCCCTGTAAGCAAAGTGGGACAAATTAGCTCTTCTCCAAGTTGTGTCTGCAAAGCTTCCTCTCGGCCGAGAAGGCGATGTCTCCAGCATCCTCATCTCAAGAGCTCTGACCAGCCGCTCTCTCCCAAAAGTTCAGGTTCACCCGCCGGGGCCACCGCTCCGTAGGACACGCGCAACGAGCGCAGCGAAGCACGCGTGCGAGTCTTCCAGCTGGGTTCCCTTTGAAATCCCCAGGAGTTTTTCCTCGGATTTCAAGCAGAGGTTCGGTGGGTTTGAACCCAGGGTGAGATGCTGGTCCAGGAAGGTGGCAGAAGCCAACCCGTTGCTGCAACGCCAAGGTGAGGAGGACGCTCCGAGCTTTGCAAAAAGGCGTAAATTTAGAAAAATTAAACTTCATCCCCATATTTTTTTTTCCCCTTGTTTCTTCTTCCCAGCATCCTCAGTTACTGGCCTAAATTCCTGTCTGAAGTCCAAGCCACATGGTCCCTCCAAGCCAGCTCCACTAACAACATCAAAGCCCTGACCTAGACCCATTCTGCGTCTTGGCCAACAGCTACTTAACGGGACGTGATGAACTTTCTATCTAGTGCATCTTTCCAAAACTGAGCCAAAAAAAGTTCCGGTTTTTCAATTCGATCCAAAGATCCTCAATTAACTTCTGCTGCTCTTTAATGGGATTTTAGTGCTCGTTTCACTCGTTTCCCCTTCCCTGGGAGGAAAGACCAGGGAGAAATAAGCGGAGAAAACCTGCCAACTACGTGGGAGAAGCGATGAACCCGATTGTCGAAATGAAATGCTGTCAAATGAGCAAGAAAATAATAATAATAATTAAAAAATAGATTAAAAATAAAGCATCTGTGTTTCCTTTTCTTCTAGTCCCATTAGTTAGTAGTGGGAGGAAGCGAGGACAAAAATCAAACAGATTTATGATATTTAAATCGATACTATCTCCTTAAGATAATAATCAGGAAGACCGGAAATAACTGGGACAGGAGAAAATAAACAGAAAATTTTTCCACTCTTCCACTTCTACCAAAATTGTGTGTTAAAAAAAAAACCAACCCAACATTTTGATGAGCACATTAATTCAAATAGCATCCTGCACAGGCCACTGGAACCAAAGCCAAGCTCTGCCTTTCATCATTAGTTTCCAAAAACCACGTAGAAGACAACTTTTATACTTAATTCTGCATAATCACAGCTCCTCTCACCGTGAAGCTTGTGAAACCCAACCTGCCCCCCTGTTTCTGCAGCTGCATCCTGGGGTTGGCTCCCACCCACTCCCCAGTAGATCCATATCCATGTTCCTCATTGCTTTTTCTACCAAGCTTTAGAAGAATCGGTCCCTTCCACCCCTGTCTACATTTAGAGAACCCACCCTTACCCTCCAAAGGCTCAATGTCTACATCTGGCTGGAGAATTAACACCCCCAGTGGGTGCCAGCACAATCCCACTGGCAGTGCCACAGCTAGGGTCACCCTTGGGGACAACCCCCCCTCTGACTCCAGCTCTTTCTCACTCTTTTCCTTCCACCTTCTCTGTTTCCTGTTGCTCACACACTATTAACTCCTCTCCACCATGAAGATATGCTCCATCCACCTGGTTCAACCTCACCGCTCCCAACCCATCCACCGACATGTCATCACCCAGAAGGTTCTTCTCACCACCGTTGCCACCACCTCACACCACAGAGTTCGGCCAAGGACAACCAACATTACAGCTCACTCCAAAGATCAGCCAACGTTCTGAGCTCCTCCTCATCTTCTTCCCATGTGTTCAGCCCCCAAGATGTAGAAGACTTTGAGCTCTCTCCCCTTCCTTAGGTGAAGAATGGCCAGGTATAGAAGAGAATCCAGGACAAGCCTTGAAGGGGCTTGAGGATTAGTTGCTCCCACGCTGGAGCAGAAACCTCACTCATGGCCCCAGTAACACCCAGGACGAGACAGGCCTTCGCAAGTGGACAGAGTGTACACATCCCATCCTTGGAAGTGTTCAAGGCCAAGTTCAATGGGGCTTTGAGCAACCTGGTCTAGTGGGAGGTGTCCCTGCCCATGGCAGTGGGTGGAACTAGATGGTCTTCAAGGTCCCTTCCAACCCAAACCATTCTATTATTCTACGGGTTCCCATGTCCCTGCATCTCCAGAGCCATGCACCAAAGCAGTTGAGATCAAGGAAGTGTTTGTCCATAAACAGCGATGGAGGAGAAATTGCTCCAGCCAGGCCACCACCTGCTCCCTGCCATAACCCTTTAGGTGCTGGCAAGGCTGGAGGAGATGCAGCCCTTAACTCTGCTTGTGCGGAGGCACTTGGAACTTGGTCTTCTCAATCTCCATCCTCTCCTAGGACTTCTCAGGAGAAGTACAGCTAGGAGCCCCTCCTCACCCGCATCTTCTGAAGGCAAACCTCTCTGCTAAGCTTCCCCAGAGAGGTGGAAGGCACACATGCATTTCTGGGCCCCGTCCCTCTTGGCTGGGTCATGCTCCTACTGGCAGTGGTGGCCACCTTGTAAAACCAACACAGTAAACACCTTCCAGGTTCTGTGGAAGTACCCACCAGGAGCTGTGACAATGGCAGCAGGCACCGTGCACCCAGCCATGGTGGAGGCCACCAAAGGTCAAGCCTGTTTGCCAAGTATCAGCCAACCAGTTGATACAGGAGCCAACCAGCACATCCTGAATGTCAAAGGCATTTACGGGGCTCCCTCCTCGGTATCTTCATGGATCTTGGCTTGAGCATCCAGAAGGAAAAGCTACTACTCACAGCAAGAGCAACCTTTCCTGGGAAGTCCCTGAGATAAGCTAGGGTCACACCACTGGCTCCTGTGCTCTGCTGTCCTATCAGCAACTTGGGAAGGACACGAGTGAGAAGACCTCTCCTCCTGTGTGCTTCTCAGCTATCATCAGCTTAATTTGTGGCCAGTTTGGGAATTTGCAGCAAAGGATTGTGTCCCTCCTCAGCTCCTTGCTGTGCTTGGAGGGAGCCGTGGTGGTTGGACCTCTCTGCTCTCTCTCCCTATTAATTTGACTTTTTTTTTTTTTTTTTTTTAATTAGGATAAAACCACCTGCAGCACCTGCTTTCCACCAGCCCGGAGAACTGAAGAAGCTGCTCCCTGCCAGGGCCGATCTGGGGCTGATTTCCACCTTGGGGACACGTAAGCTTGTTTGTTTGTAAACCAAGGGTGATTTATCCCCCTTATTAATTCAGTAGCCTTCAGAAGGCACACCATTGTCAGCCCCGTTCAGCAACCCTTTGATTTATTATTTTATTCCTGCATAATCTGGGGCTTTGAACAAAGATGCACATTGTCCTGCCCCGCGGCCGACAAACAGAAACTGGTTGTTTGTTTTTTTTTAAAGTTCCCACCGGGTTGTTTTCCCCCAGTTTTGCTGAATCAGCTTTTAACTTCCCTCAGAAAGCTTTTCATTTCAAGAAAGAAGCCAAATCTGTTTTTCTAATCCCGCCGAGCTACCTCCTTACGCAGCCTCGACAGCATTTGGTTGCTCCAACGAGGCAGGAGGCTCCTCCTACCAGTTTACCCAGACTGTTCTGCCCAGAACATCCCATCCCAGAGCTTTAACGAGACCGAGCTGAAGAAACAAAGCAAAGGACTGAATCCAGGCTCGGGCAGGTACTGACGTAGCCTTTTCATCCTGCTTTTGGGTTAAAAAATTGTAATTATTAACATGGAGCAGTTGGGGCCCAGGAGGCTACAGGTTTTAGGAGCTGTTAACTTGAATTTTGCTCCGAATGGATCTCCTACCCCATGGTGGGAAGGTCCCAGGAGCCAACAAAAAACCTTCACGGTGCCTGACGGACTGCAGATGGTCTCTGTACCCATCGCAATTAGAGCTGACCTATTGCAAAACGCACCCCAAACATCTCCCCCCCGGCTACTGGACTCCTGTTGACCATCCAGAGTCTCTGGAGATGACGCTGAAGCAATCACAGATATAATATTTTGACTGGCTGACCACAGAAAGGGTCTTCGGTTATAGCACAAACCAGCAGAGTAGATCCAAGGTCGGTCGGACAACCTTAAGGTCACAGACTAGCCCAGACATAGCAAATATGCTATAAAACCCTCGGAAAACCGCCAAAGCCAGACTCTGAGGTTGCCGGTCTCCGTTCCTGCAGGACGCTTGAAGCCTCCTCAGATATTCAGGATCTCGAGCCCAGAAATTCCTCAAGAGCATGCCCATAACTTGCTGTCCTCGTTGCACCTTCTGTCCACAATTTGAGGTGAAACCGCTTCAGGTCTGGACATGAGACGCTTGTTGAAGCTTGGGAGGTGGGGGAAGGATGTCACCAGCAACCCAGCTCGGCTGAAGGTGACTGTCAAGGGTGAAATCTATCTAAAGACAAACATTTATGCTGGCCCCAACTTGAGCTTGTGGTTTTCTTACTTTGAGCTGAAAGTCTGATGGCATCGGGCAATTATGTCGCAGATCCACAGCAAACGCGGGACGATGTCGCAGAGCGTGCAAAGGCCACCAAGGGACGTCGTACGATGTGCCAAGCGTGACCCCAGCTACCCGTGTGGCAATCCTGCACACAGCTGTGTGTAAGCACAGGTTAGACGAAGCAGAAAGACACAGTCCATCTCAGCCCCAAATGTGACCTCAAGGACCAGCCTTGACCAAGGGTGAAAACAAAGGACACGCTTATTTTGGCAACCACGGCCTTTTTCAACAGTAGGAGAACGTTACCAGAGGTTCCACCTCTTTGAAGTCTGCAGAAGAAATAGTCCCTGATGTGAAATAGTCCCTGATGTTGGGTCACCAAGTGGTAGCTTTGAATGTTTACCTTCTGGGTACCATCTGGTCCCCAGCGTGTTACTCCTACCCTCAAGGGATCACACCAGAGAGACAACATTGCTGCTGAGGTCCCCTACTCAACCTGGAAGGCTGCAGGGAAAGAAGAACACCAACCTTCTCCACTCATCCATTACCAAATCTCTTGGGTAACAGCCAAGGGATGCGTTCCCCAAACACCACCAGTTTTGGGGTGTTCAGGCTGGGGGGCATCAAACTGGAGGGAACATTTGCTGTCATATTAAAAGCCAAAGAGGTGACAAACTGTGACTAGGACGGGAACGACTTTCTGCAGACCATTTGCATCTCCAGATCACCCTCTGAGGACAGCTGGCATTGCAAAATAGGTGAGGAACAGTTAGGAAAATGAATTTCAATCTTTTGCCAGCCCAACCACTTTGTAATCACACAGAAAGGGGACAAAGACCAAAAGAAGAATCTGTGCAGTAAGTCCTTAGAGCCCCTTCCAGTCCCTCAAGGACCTCCAGGAAAGCTGGGGAGGGACTCTGGATCAGGGAGGGGAGACACAGACCAAGGGGGAAGGGTTTGACACTGAAAGAGAAGAGATTGAGATGACATGTGGGGAAGAACCTCTTGGCTGGGAGGGTGGTGAGACCCTGGCCCAGGTTGCCCCGAGAAGCTGTGGCTGCCCCATCCCTGGAGGGATTCAAGGCCAGGTTGGAGGGGGCTTGGAGCAACCTGGTCTGGTGGGAGGTGTCCCTGCCCAGGGCAGGAGGTTGGAACTGGATAATCTTTAAGGTTCCTTCCAACCTGAACCATTCCATGATTCTATAAGATGGCAAAATTCCCTGCAAAAAAGCCATTTCCCCCAGCAGAGGAGACCATACCTAAACCCGAGGCCCCAGACCAGTTCTCCAGCATGTTTGCAAGGGCTCCTGCCAGGACTTGGCCTTTTATGGACTTTGTGGTTGATGCTTTCACTTGTCAAGAGACAAGAAACACAGGTTTTGCCCAGGAGTTTCTACACACACAGGAATTATGGTCTTGGAGCACCTCTAGATTTCTTGATCTGTAGATAAAGCCTCCTCTTAAGCCTACGCTCACCTGTTGCACAGGACCTGGACATTATCTCAACCCTGCTCTGACCTTTCTCGTATCTCCTGGAGAAACAAGCCCAAGTAAAGTGAGAGGACACTGGACCAGATCTCAAACTTCTGTAAACTCTGCCTTTGGTATGAAAATCCACAAGTTCAGGCTATTAAAAAGGTGCTTTGAGTTCCAAGAGCCTCACAAGGTGGCAAGTTACTTCTACCACATCTTGCCATCCTCCCACCATGAAGAGGTCCTGGGAGAGAGCATAAAAACCTGAGGGAGCTCCCCAACCAACCAACAACTACTCCAAGAAGCATATATTGTCATTTTTTTGCCCTTAGACCTCAGTGACAGGTATGGAAATCAGGTTGGAAGAATAAAAAAAAGGAACAGAAGCACAATTTGGGGTGAGTTTTGGAGCACGTGGCTACATGGGTCACGGGTGCTCAGCCCCCAGCACAGCAGAAAGGGGAAAGGTCTCATCTAAATTATTAACATCCTGTGGAGCATGGTCTGTGGAACTGAAATATCCACCTAACTATCACCACACATAATAATAAAAAACAAATTACCTTGATAACTCCTCTGCAATTTCTATACGGAGGTCTTCATCCTTTTTTTCCTTAAAAAAAAAAAATTGAAAAAAAATAAAAATCAGTTAACTCTTCAGTTCTTTCAACAGCAAAATTTTAGATCCAATTTGAATGCCTAAGGGGAAATTTTAGATCCAAATTAAACACCTGAGGATGTAATAGTTGGCTTTTTTGGAAGTGAATCAAAGCTCCTCCATCCCACCCAAAACTACAGCCCATTTTAAATCTTCTTTATGGACACTGGGAACAGCACTGAAAACTTAATCAAATTCCAAAGTCAGTGTCTTGCCTTTATCTACCAAACCCAGAATCTCCTTAAAGGAATAAATCGGAATAAAATCTCACTTTGCCAAATCCTTGCTCTGCCATTTAACACAAGAAACTTCTTCCCCAAAAGCTCGGTCTTGATCGAGCCTGTTTCAGCACACACCCCCCCAAAATAAAAAACCCAAACCATTTTTCTCTTTATTTAGTCAGTTTGCTCATTTTATTTGTCACCCAAGACCAGGAGCAAAACTGCTGGTTCGCCATATTTAAAACATGGGAAGGAATTGGCTAGTAAAATCATCGCTGCTATGGAGTAAAAATAAAGAAATCTTGAAGAAATTGTGTCAGATGTTGTAGCATCTGAACCCTATTTGTTACCAAGGAGAACAAGATAACATATATATTTTTCTTTGTCTCTCATAAACCACGTTTGGTTTCTTTCAAACCAGGTTTGGTTTCTTTCAAACCAGGTTTCCAGAGCCTGGTTCTCCACGAGACGCTATTTTTCTTGCCCGAATCGAAGGATAATCCTTTTTTCTCTCATCTGGAAACACCTTCCGACAACATATTCTGCATTTATGGAGTACCTTTAATCTCAGCCAAAGTGTTTATGGACCGTGGGCCTCCTTCCACCTTCAGCTGCGTCCGTGCAAGCCCGTGCCTGTTGGGAGAAAGGTGAATTAAAGGAAGGTAAAAAAAAAAAAACAAAACCCAAAACAACCACCAAACCAACCCAAAACAAAGGAAAAACCAAAATTAACTCCATATGAAGCCCATTTGGCTCCGGCAGGGCCTATTTTGTTTTCTCTCTGGTTTTCTTTATTGCTGGCTATTCCCGCTGCTCAGCGTAAAGGGAAGATCAAGAGAAGGCTGAAGATCACCTCGCATAAAATAAAGCAGAATTTCTTCCCGGGGATTTCATTGGTATGGGAAAGGTAGTAGATTCTTGGAGGCCTCAAAACAGATGGAAATCCCATTTTTTTCCAGGTGTTGTACAGGCACCCACTAAATAAAGAGTCGTTCCCCCAGGATAAATGGGCTAAAGCAGCAATATCAAGCATGAGAAAGGAAATTAAGGTATAGGAAAAGTGAGGTGAACCAGCCAGGTCACAAAAGCCATCAACAGGTCCCAGTCCCTTGTGGTACCTACTAAATATCCACACACACCAGCACGGGTTAAATTATCTCCCCAGGGAAGCAAGTTCTCCTTCACGCGCGCTCCAGGTGTGAGGTCCATCCATGAAGAGATCGGAGATCTGCCCAATATGTCCACTGATGGACACCAGGAGGAACTCCTTTGCCAGGAGTACCGGGGAGAGTCCAGCAGAGGCTACAAAGATGATGAAGGGACTGGAGGACCTCTCTGATGAGGAAAGGCTGAGAGACCTGGGGCTGTTCAGCCTGGAGAAGACCGAGAGGGGACCTCATCAATGCTGAGCAATATCTAAAGGGCAGGGGACAAGAGGATGGGGCCAGACTCTTCTCAGTGGTGCCCAGTGACAGGACAAGAGGGAACGGGCACAAACTTGGCCATAAGAAGTTCCATCTCAACACAAGGAGGAACTTCTTTCCTGTGAGGGTGGCAGAGCCCTGGCAGAGGCTGCCCAGGGAGGTGGTGGAGTCTCCTTCTCTGGAGACATTCCAAACCCCAGCTGTATGGGTTCCTGTCCAACCTGCTGTGGATGACCCTGCTTTGGCAGGGAGTTGGACTAGATGGTCTCCAGAGGTCCCTTTCAACCCCCACCATTTTGTGATTCTCTGTGGGTTTTAGATGAAATATAGAGATTGGAGATGCTCAGGGATTCTTACCTTAAAAAAAACAACGAAGAACACAAACGAAAACCAAACCAACACACAACCCAACATTGGCACCTTCTCTAACCCAACTTCTTCCTCTCCTTAGACAAGTCACAGAATTTCTTCTCCAAAACATCCCCTCTGGGATCCATCACAGCTTCAAATACCCTTTTCTCACAACAAGGACTGCATCGGGGGCAGAGAACTGAGATAGACCCGTTCTCATGACGCATGGTGGGTGATGGTGCAAACCTCTCCCACTCTCACTCCTTCCGTAGCATCGGAGTCCTCTCTGGTTGCTCCCAGCTCCGGAGAAAAACGAGACAGACCCTACAGAGGGACTATTTTGTTTGAAGGGTTTAGCCCACAGGCTGCCAGGTGGAACCCAGCCAAGAGGCAGCAGACCGTGACCAACAGACCCCCAACACCATTTCGACAACAGAAGCAGCTCTTCAGGGAAGAATCCAGCCAAGGAGACCAAAAACACACGCACGCACACACGTACACGGCCACGCTCACACACGGGGCCCCATTGCAGACGGAGGTCAAAGTCCAATTAGGTACTTTATTACCCGTTTAAGCCTTGTCTGGCTTTCAGGGCTGGGAGAATGGTGGTGGGTGCACGAGAATGCGCGCCTCCGCCGGGGATGAAGAGCGATTTGCATTTGAAGGGAGTCACTGATCCCATTCCCAGGGGGTTTACTCGATGCATGGCTTAGCAGAGGGGCAGTTGGGTTTTATTTACCGCCGGACTTGGCACCCGGGGGCGGCTCCATGTCCACCAGCAGCTCTGAGGACATCAGCCCCATGAGCTGCCTCGCATTTTCAGGGACCGCATCGGAAGGTGGTGGCTGGAGGTTTGCTCGGAAGGGTCAGCTCCTTAGGACTTCCCACCTCCTGAGGATGGGCATCTCCTCTATAACTGATGTGAGGGTGGTGAGAGCCTGGCCCAAGTTGCCCAGAGAAGCTGTGGCTGCCCCATCCCTGGAGGGGTTCAAGACCACATTGGAGGGGGCTTGGAGCAACCTGGTGTGGTGGGAGGTGTCCCTGCCCATGACAGGGAGTTGGGACTGGATGGTCTTTAAGGTCCCTTCCAACCCAAGTCATTCTATGATACTCTGAAGAGCTGAAGACTTTCCTGAGCAGTTTTAACACTCAGGGTTGAAGCAATACTATGGTCCTCCTGAATAGTTTTTTAAGATACCACTCTCTCAAAAGTAAATATACTATTTCTAGAGGAACTTGCTCATCTTTACAGGCAGCTAGGTGTGAATCCCTTTGGTTTTCGTGCTGCTGAAAGAGGGAGGTTGCGCCACACATCACCGGACAGCCAGTTGTGTCTCAGTCAGCACTAAGATCTCAGATCTGACCTTAAGCTTTCAGCATTAGCTAAGGCCATGTTGTCCAAAACACAGAGTCCCAGTTTCTCTGTTTCCGTGTTGTTACCCCAAGCACAATTAAGCCAAAAAGCATGCGACGTGTCTGCAAAAATAAAGAATTTCTTATACTACAACAAGGTCACATTGACCAAAGAGCAACCTAAGTGGGCCTTGTACTCACTTCTCTCTTCATCTACTAGGGAGTAAGCTCTTTCACAAAATTAAACAAGTCAAGTGCCTGCACCACAGAGCTCCTATTCCTGGCCTGTACCAGGAACAGTGTGGGCAGCAGGACTTGAGAGGTGATCATCCCCCTGTACTGGGGGCTGGTGGGGCTCAACCTCGAGGGCTCGGTCCAGTTTTGGGCCCCTCACCACAAAAAAGACATTGGGGGACTGGAGTGTGTCCAGAGAAGGGCAATGGAGCTGGTGAGGGGTCTGGAGAACAAGTCTTGTGAGGAGAGGCTGAGGGAGCTGGGGGTGTTCAGCCTGGAGAAAAGGAGGCTGAGGGGAGACCTTCTCGCCCTCTCCAGCTCCCTGAAAGGAGGGTGTAGCCAGGGGGGGTCAGTCTCTTCTCCTGAGGAACAGGTGATGGGACAAGAGGAAATGGCCTCAAGTTGCACCAGGGGAGGTTTAGGATGGATATGAGGAAAAATTTCTTCATGGAAAGGGTCATCAAGCCTTGGAATGGGCTGCCCAGGGCAGTGGTGGAGTCACCATCCCTGGAGGTATTTAAAAGCCGGGTTGACATAGTTCTTAGTGACATGGTTTAGTGATGGTTTTTTATCAGAGTTAGGTTGATGGATGGATCTTAAAGGTCCCTAGATAATTCTATGATTCTACTCCAGAAACAACTGTAAAATCCTTTTTACATTAACCAGTTTTTAAAGCTGGAACAGGTATTGGGAAGATCATTGTCCTTAGACTGCATCTAAGATTGGAAGCCTATGTGATAAGTGGCCATCATGATATTCTTGTTCTGCTGGTACAGCACACACGTAGGATAAAGTGCCCTCTCTGAAGATATTTTAACTATACTCAGTGCTGCCTAATTTTTGTGGCAGAAGAGTATCACCATCAGTATCTCAGCAACTTGCATGCCCAATTTCCTACTCACCATATCTGTCCACACAAGACCCAAAAAGCTGGTAAAAATAGGACAAAAAGTTTACCAAGAAGTGTGTGTGAAAGATTGTCACCAAACCACTTTCAGATCTACTGGGTATTGTTCAGGTCACCAGTTTTCTTCCCAAAAGGTTTCACAAAATCCCCTATGTTAAAAAAAAACCCCACACAACAAAAAAAGTCTAGCAAAAAACCCCAACCCACAAACCCAACAACCAAAAAAATAACCACCAGCTCCAGTAAAAGAACCAGCTACTAACGATTCAGTTTTGGAGATCCGAGAAAGAAACCATCAGGGTTCAGCAGAAAAGCATGAACAGCAACTGAAAAGCAGCTGAGACCAGGAGATGACTCTAACCTTGTGTTTCTAGACTTGTAATTTCTGTATTTGCAAACTAGAGGCTTCCTGCTGAAATTTTGCACTTAGAGAAGATTGTGGTTAAATGTCTTCCCCTCGCAGGGAGGTGGCAGTTCAGTTTTGACCAACACGTCCCACCAACACACTCCTGCTTGGCCAGCATCACCCGGGTAAGGATGGAGATTTTGGTTCCCCAACCAGAAGGCACCTACAGAAATGGTCCAAGCTCCTTTAACCAGAGAATCATCGAGGTTGGAAGACACTTAAGATCACAGAGTCCAACTGTAAACCTAATATTGCCAAGTCCACCACTAAACCATGTCCCTCAGCACCACATCTACAAGTCCTTTAAATACCTTCAGGGATGTTCAGTTCATTTTCTAAGGCAATACTATTTGTGGCAACCACACTGCACTAAAACATGCCAGGCATCAGCCAAAAAGGAGAAAAAAAAACAAACCCAACTTAATTTGAAGTTGAGCAGTTGAGACTGACCTGAGCTGAACCTGTTGAGCTGGGACTGGTGGCCTCATTCGCTTGGTGAAGATAAGGAAGAGCAAGGTTTGGAGAAGCCAAGGTGGAGAAGAAGAGGCAACACGACACCCTGTAAAAATTAGGGTTCAACCCTCTGCCAAAAAAGATAACCCAGAAAAGCTGGGACAGATGTGTCAAAAAGGTAAATGTAGTGGGAACCAAGCACGTGGTGGGAACCAAGCACGTGGTGGTAGGAACCAAGCACGTGGTGGTAGGAACCAAGCACGTGGTGGTAGGAACCAAGCACGTGGTGGTAGGAACCAAGGTGTTTTGAGTCTTGGTTCAGAAATACCACCACCCTCGGCCGGCGGGAGCCAAGTGGAGAAAAAATGATGAAATAGGGCAACCAAACAGCCCTGGGGAGACACGGCCCAGAGGTTACGAGAGGAACGAGAGGTTGATCGAGGACAAGGGTGGAAGCTGGATGTGGTCGACACGCACGAAAAACCTCAACAATAACAGGGAATGCAACAAGGGAGAGCCAGAGGGTTTCAAAATAAAGCTTTATGGCCTTCCTAAATATATTTCTGCTGACTCAGCTGTTTCCTTGCCCCAGCCTCCCGCGTGATGGAAACAAGTCAAGCGCAGTCAAACAGCTGAGAAGGTCAGTTCAACGGGGTGACCACTCAATACGTGGAAATATAAAGCAGTTGTTTCGCATGACAAACGACTGAAATAAGAGATAGATACCGGGGATGAAGAGTCATTGATCCATGAGACACCCCCAGGCAACCGGAAAAGCGACCACCGATATCAAATTCAGCTGCAAAGAAAGTTCTTTAGACACCAAAGAAAGGTCTATTTTTGAAGGGACTACAAAAGGGGTGCAGAAAAACTGGCTACAAGGATCTAACCTGAAGTTGGCTTTCCTTAGCGCTCCAAATGGGACTTAAGACTTCTTAAAATCCATTCCAATTCCCAGCACTCGGGGAAAATCCAGCACAGGCTGGGGCTGTGTCACGGGAGGAAAGGCTTTTTCCTCCCAAATCTGAAACCACGGGCAAATAACACAGGGAGAAACCTGATACATCCAGTCCCAGAGCCTGGCCAGGAGCACGCTGATGCACAGAGACCACTCTCCTGAGCTTAAAAAAAATAAAGAATAAAATGCTGTTTGCTTGTGGACTTTCTACCTGGAACATTAATTTGGAATATTATCAATCGTATACATTTGGAGGAGTCAAGTTGGTTAATATTCATCTGTTCCTTCTGGAACAGAGACACAGGTTTCCCATATCTAGGTGGTTTTTTCAGGTCAGCCTTGCACTGGTTGGACCAATATATCAACAGCCATAACCTTGGTGAAACCAATACCCTTCTCATCTGGTGGAGCACCCAGTTCTGCAACTGGTACCCCCTAAAAGAAGCTACTTCTAATTTATCTGACTTATTAGATGCAATGGGAGCTTTTTTCCTGAAGCTGGAAATGTCATGAACCTGCAAAACTGGGCAAGAACCTCACTCCCTGTATCACTGGTGTTCTCTGATTTTCCTTGGAAATGGCCCATCCTGGGAAATACAGTCTCAGTACAATTAAAAGTTTATTAAATACTAGCTGGGATATTCATATCTCATTTATTAACGTAATTATTATCCAGTGTGTGTGCTGCCAGTACTCACAGGGCTTGCTCCACTGAACTGGGATCTGCACGAGTCCAACAGCATCACCCAAAGAGTTTGTTATCCAAAAATCTGTGCTGGGGACTCTGGGGAATTAGCAGCGGGGCTGCCACCTCTGACATGTAAGCAGATGGAATTTGGGAAGGTCTTGGGAAAAAAAAGAATAATATGGGCTAGGAAAAGAAGGGGGAACGGTCAAAATAGAATCATAGAATGGTTAGAGTTGGAAGGAACCTTAAAGATCATCCAGTTCCAACCCCCTGCCCTGGGCAGGGACACCTCCCACCAGACCAGGTTGCTCCAAGCCCCATCCAACCTGGCCTTCAACACCTCCAGGGATGGGGCAGCCAGAGCTTCTCTGGGCAACCTGGGCCAGGCTCTCACCACCCTCACACCAAAGAAGTTCTTCCCCACATCTCATCTCAATCTCCCCTCTTTCAGTGTCAAACCCTTCCCCCTCCTCCTATCACAACACTCCCTGACAAAGAGTCTCTCTCCAGCTCTCCTGTAGCTCCCTTCAGATACTGGAAGGGACTCCAAGGTCTCCCTGGAGCCTCCTCTTCTCCAGGCTGAACAACCCCAGCTCTCTCAGCCTGTCCTCACAGTAGAGGTGCTCCAGCCCCCTGGTCATTTTTGTAGCCCTCCATTGGACCCGCTTCAACAGGTCCATGTCCTTCCTGTGTTGAGGACTCCAGAGGTGGACACAATTTTCCAGGTGGGGTAATACTAAATACTAAAATACTAAACATTGAAACAGCAGGAGGCAAAATTTAGCAACATTGAGGGGAAAAATACAGATAAAATCATAATGATTGCAGGAGAGGAAGGGGGAAAGAATAATTTGGATTAATAAAAACGTTGTAGGTACAACCGCTGAGCAGAAATCTTTCTTAAGGGGAACTCAGCAGTTGGCCAACATGGATTGCTCCCTTTTGCTGCACCTAAAGGTGTACCTTCATTTTTTGGCACTCCCAATCTGTCTGGTTTCTTTTTCTTGTCTTCAGACCATGAGTCCTTTGGGATAGACAACTCTCTTTCCGCTGCGAGGGGCTCTTGGCCCAGGGGGACTCTGAGCTTTGAGTCTTCTATAGGCAATAACAACAATTAAGACAGCTCAACCCTGAGTTTTGACAGTCTAGAAACAGTCAAGACACTGATTTTTCCCTACCAAAAATATAATTTGGAATGAGTTATGGATTTAAAGCATACACATGAAACACGTACTCACAGAACACTAACTTCTGTTTATGGGAATTCTACAGAAACTCACTGCACCGGAATAACAGCAACAGATCTTTCTCCATCCAGCCTCCGCCACGGGATCCTCCCCAAAGCTTCTTTCCAATGGGCACTAGCCAACTTCTCCTCAACTTTCTAGGAATTCTGAGCCAGGTTAAGAAGGAATCTCTGCTTTACCCTGCTTCACAGCCTCTGTTTTTTCAGTGCAAATGATCAAGAAGTAAATAGCCCTGGTGAGTATCTGTGAAAGAACATATGTGTTTATATCATGATGGACCTTCCCTGCTAGGATGGTATTTATCTGGCCACGGAGCCCATGTGTATCTTCTATCCCTCTACTTCAACTCCTCCCCCTTCCCAACTGAGAATCTCCATCAAATCCTCTGAAAGCTCCTGGAAAGTTTAAAATTAGATCAGATCTCCGTGGGTGGCTCTTACTTCTACAGTGGATGACATCCAAACACGAGGCTGAACTGCACACAGTCTGGAAGCTGCTCTAGAAGGCTCCATCCATCAAGTCACCCTTGTACCAGGGCCAAAAACCTTACAGTTGCCCAAAGTGTAACCTTCAGAAACGCATTAAGGCTGGGATCAAAGAGCAGAAGAAATGGACGAATCGCCGCTGGACTATTGATCTTCTTCAGCCCCAACACGGTACCAGTTCCATGCCAACAGAAACACAGAGATTATTTGTTGGTTTTAATCACTTCAAGGTCTAAAACTTCTTCTTGAAAATGCTTCTTCAAGCTTCAGCCTTCCAAATCAGCCAGAACGGGTACTCATGCATTTGGCAGGTGGCCTGCAGGAGGACACGATGGCCCCAAGCTAAGCTGGAGGGTCCCATTTCCACCACAGCAGTGGTCAATAGGTGTGTGATGGATGTGTTCATCCATTCACTGTATATAGGCATCTCCCCGAGAATCATCGGGCCACATTAGCCACCCTGGGGTGCCATTTGTGCCAAATCTGGATCTCTAAATCAGTTCTTCAAAGAGAAAGATGACATTTTCCCCTATTTCCAATGCAATAAATTTCCAATTCTGACACGGCCTACCAAAAATAAGTATTGATAATGTTAAAGTATAGTAGTTTTCTTATTATTTCTGGACATTGGAATAGGCTGCCCAGGGAGGTGGTTGAGTCACCATCCCTGGATGTGTTGAAGAGACCACTAGATGTGGTGCTGAGGGATATGGTGTAGGCGAGGACTTTGTAGAGTAGGGTAGATGGTTGGACTCAATGATCCCAAGGGTCTCTTCCAACCTAGAAGATTCTATGATTCTATGATTCAATACAAGACAAAACTTAATCAAGAAGCCCAGGAATATTTTCGAGCGGAAATGCCAAGGCAGTGGGACAAGAAACGAGTCAGTACTTCTCTTTTTTTCAGTTTCAAAATTCAGACGTAATACGGAGATTCGCTTCCCGTTTATCCAGGATAAAAGGCTCACTGGAAGGGATGGGCGGGAGAAAGAATTTGGTGAAATACTTCTCCGAGGCCGGGAGGTTGAAATGACTCACTCTGAGAGGATGCACCGGGACCTCAGGTGTCTCAGCCTCAAATCAAACCTCCCATCTAATGCCTTCCCAAATGTTACCTGGAAAATCTTGTACATTCCTTTTTGTAGCACGGAGATCCGTTGCCAGGCTGCAGACACCTACGTTTGGCGGGACTCCACCAGCCGTCGTGCTCCAGCTATGAGTAACAACAGATTTCCCAGAGATTTTGTGAATTAAGGATACCGACGCTTGCGGATAAAAGGATTGGGTAAGGAATAGATCCAGATCTTCCCGAGTTCCTAAGGGCTGACCTGTCTTCACATGAAATGAGACTTCCTTAAACGTGGACTCGGTGATGAAGCAACGCATGAGTCTTGATCTTTTTGCCCTTCCTACATCTCCATTACATCTTCACAGCTACCAATGGAGGTAAAAAAAAAAAAAAAAAAAGGGAGTTTTGGCTCTAAGATGTCAGTGTTTCAATCCATTGAATAGAATATTTTGAGTTGAAAGAGACCTACAATGATCATCTGGTCCAACTGCCTATGAATGTCTTCTGCCTATCAGCTGCCACATAGACAGCAGAAAGGAGACTACCAAACCAGTAGCTTTCACCTCCATGAGCTGTGGGTAGTTCCCACACGCTGCCACGGCTGTCAACTGAGCCATACTTTCCTCAATCCCTATGGATACCTTTGCCAGGGAAGGCTACAGAAGAGCCCCCTCTCCTCTGGGAGCTGTTGCACCTCAAGGTGATCCAGAAAACCCCAACATCTGAACAAGAGATCCAGCTCCCCCTTCCAGTAACGCGCAATGTCTCTGCAAACCTGGGGGATGCCTCATCCTTCCTGGGCCAGAAGATCCACCCACACCATCGGGTTACGCTCCGGTCATGTTTTTCAAGATTTTTATTTTCTTTTTTTTTTTTTTTCTCCTTACAGTCAAGATGGCCAAAAGCTTTGTTTGTTTATTTATTTAATGAAAGCCGAGTTTCTCACAAACACAAGAAATCAAGCCTGAGTAAAGCTTCAGAGCAAATTGCAAGACTTATGAAAGAAACCCATGACCTGGCAACACTACAACGATAGGCAGGAATTTGGGGATTTGAGAAATCAGGGCTTCAGAAAACACATGTGC
>JAHREE010000464.1:46680-71366 GCA_033628505.1 Tringa tobata | reverse complement strand
ATCCCCTGGTTCCTTTGTCAACATAAAACACTCTACAATCCCTAAAAAGTGGGGAAAAAATACAGCAATATCTTTGTTTGCTAATTTGTGAACAATGAAAGAGATGAAATGCAAAAGAGCCTAATTAACAGAGCCAGGGATACTCTATCCTTAATTACACAAAGCTAATATTCAACAGCAGGCTTGTACAAAGGAATCATTGAACAGTTTGGGTTGGAAAACACCTTAAAGACCACCCAGTTCCAACCCCCTGCCCTGGGCAGGGACACCTCCTACTACACCAGGTTGCTCAAAGCCCCATCCAACCTGGTCTTGAAAGAGAACACCACCTCACCATCGCTAACATCCACACAGGTGGTTGCACATCCATCTCCACCACCATGTCCTCCTCCCTTCCAAAACAACCACCCCCAGCAATGCTCATGAAGAAAATCAATAGAAATAAACCACTTACTTACCTTTCTTTGAAGTGAATGTCCCAGGTAGAAATAAAGGCAATGGACCATTATCTAAGAAGGGTTTAGAAGGCACTACTGCTCCACCACCCCTCCTTCTCCAACCTTGCTACACCACTCCACACAAAAGTACCAAAGCAAGGCCAACCTAACTTATTATCCCTCCCAGCTGATGGGCTAATTAGCAGCAGGGGTGATTGGACTCTGCCAGCAGCAAGAGCATGTGTCCTTGTGGCCAAGGCCTCCTGAGAAACCATCTTCACAGAAACCCATGCAAATTTGTTGAAATTGGGTGGAGGTTTTGCTACAGGGTTCTCTTGATCACTCATTTTCCACCCATCTATCTAAACCCTGGATGAAAACCCGTTGCTCTGAGCTTGGTGAGCTCAGTGACGTTCCTGCCTGCAGGGGTGTGTGGTGGACACACCGCATCTCCAGCAAGGCTTTTTTCCCCAAGCTTTTTGATCATGTTTGAATTTCTGAAACAAAGCTACGCATCCCTTGCTGACAGAGAGAGGCACTCCTCACTTGGCAGGCTTTTTGGTAATTACAGAATCACAGAATGCTATGGGGTTGGAAGGGACCTCTGGAGATCATCTAGTCCAACCCCCTGACAAAGCAGGGCCACCCAGAGCAGGTTGCACAGGAACATCTCCAGGCGGAGTTTGAATATCTCCAGAGAAGGAGACTCCACCACCTCTCTGGGCAGCCTCCTCCAGGGCTCTGCCACCCTCACAGGAAGGAAGCTCCTCCTCATGTTGAGGTGGAACTTCTTCTGTTCCAGTTTGTGCCCTTTCCCTCTTGTTCTGTCCCTGGACACCACTGAAAAAAGACTGGCCCCATCCTCCTGACACCCACCCTTCAAGTATTTATAGGCCTTGATCAGATCCCCTCTCAGTCTTCTCTTCTCCAGACTCAAAAGACCCAAGTCCCTCAGCCTTTCCTCATCAGAGAGATGTTCCAGGCCCCTCATCATCTTTGTAGCCCTCTGCTGTCCCCTCTCCAGCAGTTCCCTGTCCTTCTCAAACTGGGGAGCCTAGAACTGGACCCAGCACTCCCACTGTGGCCTCATCTTTGCAGAGCAGAGGGTGAGAATGACCTCCCTTAACCTGCTGGCCGCACTCTTCTTGCATATTAATTGCAGATGTGTTCAGAAACAATCCACCAGTGTTTCTCCTTCCAGGTGAGTTGAATCTTCTGGTGCTAATTCTGATGACCTTCTCAGTGACAGAGGACACCTGCAGACAGGCTGAGTTGAAGGGAGAGGGGAGCTACTTCACACTGAGATAAGACTGAATTTCTTGGCTGCGTAGCTGTGATGTGGGAACCAGCAGTGATTTATGGGCTGAGACTGTCCAAGTTTGTGTTAATTAAGAAAGTTCCAGCAATTGGTGCTCCTTCTGTTACAGGAGGAAATACAGGGGTAATTAATTGCTCCGAGTTCTTGCAGGCACCCTCAACAGCTTTGTCATTGCGTAAACAGGACGATAAGGAGATTTAGCTTCCAGGTGAAAGTGAAAACTCTGACTAACTCCTCTGAGTTAATTGATAACTGAAGTAATCCACCTGGAACCAACTGTGAGCTGGCTTCCTGGGGTTATTAGGTGGTTTTCATTCAAAAAAACCCATATAGAATTGCCATTTATAGGGTAGGAGGGATGTTTTGAGTCCATCCCTCCAGCTAAAACCAGAGCAGGTAGTACCTAAAGCCACCCTTCAGTTCTGCCCCAGAGAGTCTGACTGAAATGAGTAAAAAGGTTTCCTTACCTCCTGCATATTTAACTAATATTTAATGATTTCTGGTCTGGAGAAGCCCAGAGGTTTGAGGTCTTTGCTTGCACAAAGAGACTGGGAAGAAGGTGAAACAGGATGACACTAATTTTAGAAGAACCTTGCATTTTTGCAAAACCAGAACATCATTCACGTTTGACAGTAATAAACTAAAACTATCTTTGTTTCAGCCTTTAAAAAAAAAAAGCTGGAACAAGCGGTGGGAATCCCATGGGAGGAAAATGCAACTCTCTCCCCAAATTCTTTAGGTTTAAAGATATAAATCATTCATCCAGGGGTGAGCTAACACACAGCTCTCAATCTGACAATGTATTTCCCTTGTCCTTATTAATTAACATCAGATGAATATGTCAGTACAAACAAGAGCTCTCCAGAATCTCCAATATACTTTTATTTTGAAAAATAGCATCCTTTGACCTACCAAGACCACATTTTCCCTGCTAGGAAAATATTTTAACTATATTAACATCACGCAGCTCTGGTGAGCAGTCCCCATAACTGAGCAGATCAAGGGTCCTGTGTATTTTTGGTGAATAATGGTCAGCAAAAACCAAGGTGTCAGCCTGAGCAGCAACAATATTCAGGCCAAGATGAGAGACACCTGAACTGAGGTGTGTGTGCAAAATGCCTGAGTTCTCACCAGAGGCACCTGAAGTCTGATTGATGCAGGTGATGAAGGCTGGAGAGCATTGTGTTCACCCCAAAGCAGCCATGGGTCATCCTCCAGACGCTTGACCACACAGATTAGACCTCTGCTGACTGATGAGAACTTCAACACCGACCACACATGGAGACACCAGTGCATATCAACACTTAGACACTGATAGTCTGGACCTGAATCCCACCCACTGTGTCCTTCCCAGGATGGAACTCCTCACTAGGGTGCTGGATCGTGGACCACCATGGGAAGTCCTGCCTTCTCAGCCTCCCCCAAACTTCTCTCATCTTATCCTCAGCTGTCTTCTGCCTTCCATTGGTACCCTCTCCTCTTTCAGTCTGGCACACCTGAAGGTGAAGAGCATTTTTCAGGTGAAAGCCCTTATTGTCTTTTCCCCTACAAACCAACAGGGCACACGTGTTGTCTATGGGTCCCAACACCAAGAGCCTGGGAGGTCTGGACCAAAAGACACCCCTCGCAAGAAGAGCTGAGATGGCTGACTTTCTCCAAGGTCTCCCTTTGCTGGAAGGACCCCAGGGATACGTAACACCAAAACAGCATTTGCCCATTCCTAGGCTATTTCTTAGGGCTGCAGAAAAAGGTACTCAGGCATCATCCTCCCCTTCCAGCACCTGGAATATCGTTCTCCAAAGCACATGTTGAAGTCCTTGGCAAGCCTGCGCTCCCCCAAAGGACGGCTCAGATTCATCTGCTGTCTCTCCGAGTGCCAGGAACGGAGGTGAGAGGTAGTAGATACATCATCACCCACCTTTGGGGCACATTAGCTCGGGTCACCCGAGATGCACGAGTGCAAGTTTAGGTCATTTTTCCCTCTCTCTTGTCCGTTCACAAATCCGGGTTAATCCTCGCGTGGGTTACGGCCTGTAACTGCGATGGCCAAATTTTAGACAAGAGGTGTGTCCACACTGTGTGCTTTTCCTCTCCGAGCCCAGAAATTTGCGATTAAATAAGGAAATAAAGCACCTCAATCAATATTTTGAAGCTCCTAAATCTGCTCTGTACAGTATTCGCCTCCAGCAGCGAGGAATGAGAGACCACAAGGGGCAAGGATGGGAGGTCACCGTGTCCTCCTTACTGTGACACACGGCCCTGCCTGCCCTCATCAAAGATTGATGAGTTCCTCCTTCATTTTCCTCCTTCGTTTTCCTAATTCTTCATTTTCGCCCCATAACCTCCCCTGAACCCTCTATGAGTCAGCAAGACTTGATGGCTTTGGAGGAGATAAAGCACATCCCTAGGTCAGCCAAAAGGCATTTGGGTGATGTTAACCAGCTCTTCTCTCATCCCCACATCCCAGAAGAAGAAGGAAGCGAGTTCAGGACCTACAGGAAGATGCTCCAGATGCGGTTGCCTCCCTGACCTTTCCCCAGACAGGCTGAGGGTCACGGCGCGACGGCGCTGCACCAAAACCCAAGAGATCTTCCAGCTTCTCCACTCAAATCTTGCATCCCACCACCGTGGGAGGAATTTTCTTCCAACTGGAAGAAAAACATTGTCGATTGGTGCCTATTAGGGCTCGTTGGCAAAAATATTTACCCTGGGGTCCTGGCCAAACCCTTCCCACGTGGTCACCTCCTGCCTCCTGAAGCTCTCCCAGAATAAACCATACCTAAAGCTGGTGCTGGAATTTGCTTTAGAGGTGGGTACGTGTCAGGAATGAGAAATGGTCGAGAGCGAGAACACTCCCATTTGCTGGGGGAAAAAAAAAAAAGCCCCGGAGCTCGATACGGGAAATCGAATCCGTGGGTTTAAATCACTTTATTTCTTAAAAGTTGCCTTTCTTGGCGAATATATCAGAGTTTTCACCCAAAAGCCGCGATGCCATCGCATCCGATGAGGAGGGAGGTTCTTTTCACCCCCCGGCAGAGGAGGGCTGGGGGGCTGCAGGCTGAGCTTTGAAAAGATACTTTTCTTTGGAGATGCCAACAGTTTCCTCAGCAGATTTCTCCCCCCTGCCCCTCCTACTTTCACAAAAGGGGGGGGAAAAAAAAGAAACCAACAAAAAAACCAACAAAAAAGCAAACCATAAATGGATCCTGTAGTGTCTGCAATGTAAAGAATTAGCTGAATGGGGAAGAAATGAACCATGGTCTTTATGTCCTAGTTACAGTCAGTGCAAACATTGCCTTTAATCCCCCTTGTTGGAGGGGAGCAGGGAAGAGACACGGATAGATCCCACTGGGAACATTTTGTCTCCCTGAATCTCCACTTGAGATCACATTTTTTGTGTGTGTCTGTAATAAGATTGAGTTGTATTAAGAGGCCCTGGGATAACGTAAAGCTGGGAGGTGAGGGGGGGAAGGATATTGTTCGCCGGCTCTTCCACCGAGCGTAGCACCTCCAATCTTCCTATGCAGGGAGGTCTTAGCAACCCATTCATTTCAAGAGAGAAAAAAGAAAGCTATTCATTCCCAGCAAATCCCATTTTGCCATGGCAACCCCCCCCCCCCCCTTCCCACCCCTCGCTCGCAACGGTTGTTCGCAGTCGGAGCGTTTAAAACAAGACAACAACAACAACAACAAAAAAAAACCAACAACCCCCCCCAAAATCATCGTCTGGTCCAACCCTGGAATTTTCTGCTTTGAATTCTCTGGGGATGTCCAACCTCCACGCCAAGGCGGGGAGAAACGCCGCCCCGTCGTCACCTCGCTTCGTCCCCTGCCGTCCCCGGTGGCGTCACACCTCCGTGTCCCTCAACAGAACCCATCTCAGAGATGGGGTGTTCTTGGAGAGTTCTTGGGACGTGGGAGGAGAGGACACACACCCAGAGCACTTCTTTTCTACTGTATTTTTCCATAATATAATCGTAGAAGAACAGAAGGATCTATTGGGTAAAGAAATTTTTCAATTTCTCTTTTGAACTCTACCATCCAACGGTTACTTCTCCAGGAAATAAATGGCCAAGAAATCAACAGAACTTTTTTTTTTCCCCCATTTTGTTCTGGTTTTTGGGGTTCAAAAGCCCTTGCAGGGGCTGGGGAAGGGAAAATCAAGAGCACTCCCAGCTCTGCCCCCAACCTGGCAGGACCGGCCCTGTTTTCTGCTCTCCCTTCCATGGGGAACGTGTCCATGGTCTCATCCCATCCCAGCTTGGGGGCCTCCAGCCATCCTTGGGTTAATCCATAGCTCACAGCCCACAGCCACCAACAGAAAGCTCCACTCTGTGCTGCTCATGGAGTATTTGGGGGTTACTAAAGCTCCGTTCAAGACGCTGCAGAAGCTACAGAAGATGCAGGACCTCCCTCTCAGCATAACACATCCAGTTCAAGGTCTCCCCTCTGCCTCTCCATCTCTCTCCCTTCCTGATGTCCCATCCCTGTGGAGACATTAGACCCACAGGGAGGGTTGTGGTACAGGGAGCGAGGTTTTTTGGGATACTAAGACCCAAACTATTCATATCTTGTGCTCAAACCACACCTCAAATTACAATTTCAACCAGAGCAACCAAGACCCATCCACTACCTCACTGGAGGAGACCCTCTTCCATCAAGACGTGACCTTTGAGGTAGGTATTATCTGAACAGAGACTGATGTCACGTTACAAGAGACGCATCTGGAAGGCAACGACGCAGGGAAATAACTGGCCAAAAAATCCAGGTGAGCGGCGTTGGGAAGACACGAGCTCATCAGGGTGTGTTAATTGGGCTTTAACTTTCCAGTTTGCCCACAGCTGAAAAAAATCACATCAATTTTGGGTCAACCTGACTTTACATTTAAGAGCAAAGAAGGGATTCCTGGCATAAATCCAACTTCAGTTAAAAAATAGCATTAAGAACTGGTTTTGATTAAGAATTAACGGGTCGTTTTCTTTTTCCAAATGCAGAGAGAATGCAAAATATGGGGAAATAAAAATAAGTGTTTGTACCAGGTGTTTTTAGAATAAATCCCAGCGATACCACAGATTTTATCCTGCGCTTTTACTGTTGACTGAGGTCAATGAGGCCCTTCTGGTGACCCAGCTTTTTCCCTGCCGTGTCCTGGGCGTAAAAACCTCCCTCTCCACAGGCAAACAGGGTTCCTCAGTTGGTCACACCACAACCTATTAATATGTAGATATTTTAAACACCCTCTAGATCCTTTGGCAAATTGCTCTGCGTGGTTTCTTTCAAAGTACACAACTAATTTCCTGACTTTTAGTGCCACTTCTCCTTTAAAAAAACGTCCTGTCTCTCCAGAACACCTTACCCTTCCTAGAAGATCTGGAATTTACCACCAGTTCCGCAGCCAAAAAAAGGAATTTTAGTGTCAGAGAAGAGCCCTGTCTTCAGAAAACAAATTATCTTTTTCTAAAACCAATGACTAATTCAGCTGAATTGACCATTCCTGGAAGCTGTTCCTCTCCATTCACCAGAACAAGCGGTTGACTTGCTCAGATATTTAAAAGAAGTTGCAATGAATCCCACCAAAAACCCCCCCCTAGAAATAAATCCCTCAACGACAGGGTTTGCCTCGCACCGGAGTCGCTGCAATGGTGGGGTAGAGGGTGAGAAAAGGGAGGAAAATAAACCCAAAGCCTTCTCTGTTCTCAGATTTTCCCTCAAAAAGGCTCTGACATGAGCAAGAGCAGATTAAAACTAAGCGGTTAGAGAAATGACAGCTCCCAGCTGTCTGTCCTGCTTCTTTCCCCTCCGGTGTCCCCAAATACGTGACACACAGACAGCCTGGCTCAAGCAACAGCTGTGAAACCACTGGAAATTTCACACAGATTTGGGGTTTCTTTCATATGTGAAGTGTGACCTGCAGCTGTTGAGCAGCTGCTTCACAAGAGCTTAACCACCCGTGCAGCAGAGATAGGGATCCTGGCCAAGGGGAGGGGGACGAGTACCTGGGGGGCAACCAGAGCACCCACGTTTGATCTGTGCCCATAAATCAGAGTTTGGCCCTTGGACCACCTCGTTTGGGCTCAGAAATGTGCTTTTGAGGTCAATCTCGGAAAGGTCCTCACTCCCTTGGTTTGTCTCCCAAAACGGAACTGGCTCTGGGCGCGCAAACCAGCTCAAACCCAACTGGAAGGTGCACTGAAGAAGTCCTCCAACCTTGCAAACATGGACTCAGCCTCTGCATAGAATCATAGAATGGTTTGGGTTGGAAGGGACCTTAAAGACCATCCAGTTCCAACCCCCCTGCCGTGGGCAGGGACACCTCCCACTAGACCACGTTGCCCAAAGCCCCATCCAACCTGGCCTCCTTGTATCCTGGGAGTCCTCAAAGTATTCAACCATGTAATATTTCGACTGAAAGATCTCCATGGTAATGAAAGAATAGGAGATGTTAAGAGCCAAACTCTCTGCTAGTTGACTTTTTTGTTTGGTGAGGACCATTTCTCATCCCTTGGCTACACCAAAGCCTGAAACACAGGTGTCTACTTGGCTTTGCCAGACTTGTCAGGACTAAGTACTTAAAGAGGGCTTACAGAGAAGGTGGGGAGGGACTCTTTATCAGGGAATGGAGAGAGAGATAGGATGAGGGGAAATGGTTTTAAACTGAAAGAGGGAAGATTGAGATGAGATATTAGGAGGAACTTCTTTCTTGTGAGGGTGGTGAGACCCTGGCCCAGGTTGCCCAGAGAAGCTGTGGCTGCCCCATCCCTGGAGGGGTTCAAGGCCAGGTTGGAGTGGGGCTTGGAGCAACCTGGTCTGGTGGGAGGTGTCTTTGCCTGGGGCAAGGAGTTGAACTGGATGAACTTTAACTTCCAACTCTAACCTTTCTAAGTTCTACGGTTTCCAAAGAGAAGCTTTGCCGTTGGATGGACTGTTTCAATTTAGGGATGGAGCCGGAGCAGAATCTCGGATCTACCCGCCCTTGAATTTCCCAGACTTTTCATATTTGTGTTCTGACATGAGTTTGTCTGTTCTTGCCCTTTGACACGCTCTCAAAACCAACAAGGCCGTTGAACTCCCGCCTGAGGAGCGCCTACAGAGGCTGGCGTGGTTTTTCCCAGAAAAAAACACAAACCCAAAAATCCTACAGAAAAGAAACACCAGAAAAGAAACACCCTCTACGTCTGCCCCACGGGTACCACGATGGGAGAGAATATACCTGTGGGTATATTCAGGGGCGGGCAAAAATGCTAAAAATTTCCCGTTCCAGAGGCAATTTCCTTCACGCAGCATCATTTCTCCATCCCTTTTAAAGAAAGACTCTCACGGCTTTGGAATCTGAAGAATTTGGAATCAACTCTGGGTTGTTTGGGTGGTTTTTTTTTTTTTTTTTAAGTGGGAAATATTGCGGTGTTAATTGACCCTGTTAATCAATGAGCCCGAAATACGCCTACGCGACACCGCTGATAAAATCTGCGGGTGATATTAGCGTTGCTGGGCTGGCAGCTATGGCTGAGGGCAGGGCAG
This sequence comes from Tringa tobata, assembly GCA_033628505.1. Taxonomy (NCBI): domain Eukaryota; kingdom Metazoa; phylum Chordata; class Aves; order Charadriiformes; family Scolopacidae; genus Tringa; species Tringa tobata. The sequence goes on along the minus strand of JAHREE010000464.1, from coordinate 62,093 downwards.
TTGCGTTGGATGACGAGGATCCTTCAGCCAACCAAACATATTCAGGCAAATCCCAACTTTCCCTGAGCTCTACGGAAAGTTGGAGTTGGAATCGTTACCTACACGGTGGGAAAACGTGGCCTGGAAGGTTTCGGCTGGAAAAAATGCAACGATACCACGTTGATGAGATGTTGCATCTGCAGTGATACTGAAAAAGTTGGAAGTGATGGGGAAAAAAATAAGATTAGACAAATTATTTGAAGGTGGTAGAAATATTTTCAAGTCTCTGTGCCAAAAGGAAGGACAAAGATACAAATACAGCTGCATATTTGTCCACCTTGGTGGGGGTTTGCAGCTCTGGCTGAGGTTGTGTTGTGCCCACAGCAGAGGAACTGGGACATAGAATGGTTTGGGTTGGAAGGGACCTTAGAGATATTCCAGTTTCAACCCCCCTGCCATGGGCAGGGACACCTCCCACCAGACCAGGTTGCTCAAAGCCTCGTCCAACCCGACCTAGAACACCTCCAGGGGCAACCGCAGCTTCTCTGGGCAACCTGGGCCAGCATCTCACCACCTTGGACCTCAAGCATGGCAGGGTGAGCTCTGGGCACTGAAGCACAGGAGACTCCTCGCCAAAAACGCACAGGCACCGACCCAAACTGTCCCTACAACTGTCACCCCACACTTGCCACTTGAGGGGAGCGAGATGAAGGTTTCTCCTGAGCTGGTCCCAGTCAGGACTGTTCAGAATTGAAGCAAGATAGCTGTGTTTGCTCTAGGCTAACCAGGGGGTTTGGAGCAACCTGGTCTGGTGGGAGGTGTCTCTGCCCGGGGCAAGTAGTTGAAATGGATGAACTTGAAGAGGTTATTAAATCGAGCTGGTATGGTTTTTGGTTATTCCACTTTGCTCTATGGGCATTTGCAGGCTGAGATCTTTGCCCAGTTGAAGGTCTCCTAGCAGACTCCAACCATCTCGGGGTCCAAGGGCAGCCTCCTCTTTGGTTTAGCAAATGGAGGGTTGAAGAACGTATCGATCAGTGCATACAAGAACCTGGACTGGGAAAGAAATGGGTACTAATGGACATCCAGCAGCTGAAGCCAGACAATGGCAAATTAAGAATAAAGCACCTTTTTGCAGAGTGCTTGATTAACCACATGGGACAACTGTCACGGGAGAAGATAGATCTGCATTTCTTGGTATCTTCAGCTCCAGACAGCGCCTTTCTCAAGCATGCTTTAGCCAAATACAAGTCATTGTGAATAATGAGGGGAAAACAAGGAGGAACTGGATAATTTTCCTTCGCCGAAGAAGCCTTTGGCACCGTGAATCAGCCTTTCAGTGGGAAGCACAACCCAATACAAGAAGGGTTCTCTGAAGCATGGTCTGTCCTTTTCAGAGAGTGAAAAACCTCTAAAATCCCATCTTGTCCTTCCCACTGTGCCAGCAAACCCTGATCTTCCTCAGGGGGGTGGCTTTGTCTTTCTCCAGTTGCCTCAGGATATTTGTCGTCACTGCACAGGAGAGTTTTCAGTAATTGGCTGATGTTTTAATCCCTTCCCTGCAGAAGTCGGTGTCCTTCCAAATTGATTTCTCCTCCTCTTCCTAAAGGTTGAGCAAGCATGAGAGCAGCCTTAAGGGGAGCAAAAAAGCCACCAAATAATACACTTAGCTCTCAAAATAAGTAGAAATGCACTTAACTGGAACAATTTGCTCAGCAAGGCTCAGGTTGATCAGCAGGGAGTCTCTGTGCCAAGGACAACCCATGGCATTTCTAAAGTGGCCTCCAGTCACTCCTCAAAACAAGGGGTGCAGCCCACAGAGATGAGGGCTCTCAGCCTACAACCCTCCTTCTGTAAAGATTCCAGATGCCACAGGCCATGAAGATGATCAGAGGACTGGAGCACCTCTTCCATGAGGACAGGCTGAGATAGTTGGAGGGGTTGAGCCTGGAGAACAGAAGGCTCCAGGGAGACCTTAGAGCCCCTTCCAGTCCCTCAAGGGGCTCCAGGGAAGCTGGGGAGGGACTCTTGATCAGGGAGGGGAACCACAGGATGAGGGGGAATGGTTTGACACTGAAAGAGGGGAGATGGAGATGAGATATTAGGAAGAACTTCTTTGCTGTGAGGGTGGTGAGACCCTGGCTCAGGTTGCCCCGAGAAGCTGTGGCTTGCCCCATCCCTGGAGGGGTTCAAGGCCAGGTTGGATGGGGCTTGGAGCAACCTGGTCTGGTGGTAGGTGTCCCTGTCCAGGGCAGGGGGTTGGAACTCGATGACCTTTAAGGTCCCTTCCAACGTGAACCATTCTATGATTCTATGAAGAAAAGAGAGAACAAGCCATTTAAGAAGTTAAACCTGCTTGCTTAAGGGGCTCAAATTAGAGTGGTATCTCTCAGGGATTAGAAGAACGTGCGTCCATGTCCTTACAGCATCACCACCATGGCCAGCTGCTAATGGCCACCACGCCAGAAAGGGATGCTCCGTGCTGGAGAGTGTTTGCTTATCAGTAAATCCATGGAGAAATTCAGGATGATGGATTTGCTCTATGTACAACACGATGTTTTCTCTCCAGCTCCTGCTAACGACAAACCGAGCAAAATGAAGGGAAGAGCCAATTTGGGTTTTTTTTTCTTAATTTCTTCCATTTTTAGAGTTGTACAGAGGAAAGGTCATTTGTTTAATAGATGGAACGTGGGGTTTCCCTTCCATCCGAAGGGTCCTCATAGACACCTTGCAATAAGTTGATGCTTATGAAATTGTTCCAACCTCTGCAGCTCGGCTCCCCTTCGAACAATGCCTTCTCTGTCAGCCCCTGAATAGAAAACATCAGCCCATAGTGATAAAGCTCAGCCCTAGACATGGGATAAAAGTGCTTTTCAACGTGTACTTGGGAAAGAAAAAAATAAAATAAATAAATAAATGTCTTTTAATGCTCACACAGTATTCCTTTGAAAATGCTAACGCCACTTACGGCTATTGATAGGAAGAAATTGGCCTAATCTTAGCAAGAGGTTCCCATGACCTTTCAGTATCTGCAACGCGACAACTTTTCTTAAAATTATCTTTGCAGGGAAAACAATGTAAAATATACCAAAGGGTTTCCGGCAGACAAACGGCTACTTGTTCAGAAGCCAAAATATTATAAGAAGAGATTTTTTTTTGGGTGCCTTTCTAAAGCGAGTGAAATTCACAGCGATCGAGCGGGAATATCGAAGAAGAAACTAAAAGAGAGTCAAAGGGTTCAGAGGTGATTTCATTCACAGAATGACAGAATGATATGAGGTTGGAAGGGACCTCTGGAGAACATCTACTCCAAGCCCCTGCCAAAGCAGGGCCACCCACAGCAGGTCCCACAGGAACCCATCCAGGTGGGGTTTGAATGTCTCCAGAGAAGGAGACTCCACCACCTCTCTGGGCAGCCTCTGCCAGGGCTCTGCCACCCTCACAGGAAAGAAGTTCCTCCTCATGTTGAGATGGAACTTCTTATGGTCAAGTTTGTGCCCGTTCCCTCTTGTCCTGTCCCTGGGCACCACTGAAAAAAGACTGGCCCCATCCTCCTGACACCCACCCTTCAAGTATTTATAGGCTTTGATCAGATCCCTCTTCACTCTTCTCTTCTCCAGACTCAAAAGACCCAAGTCCCTCAGTCTTTCCTCATCAGAGAGATGTTCTAATCCTCTAATCATCTTTGTAGCCCTCTGCTGTCCCCTCTCCAGCAGTTCCCAGTCCTCCTTGAACTGGGGAGCCCAGAACTGGACCCAGTGCTCCAGATGGGGGCTCACCAAGGTATGGTAGAGAGGGAGGATGACCTCCCTCCACCTGCTGGTCCCACTCTTCCTGATGGAAGATTCCTCCAGGAATCCTCCATTCCTCCAGGATGCCATACACCGTGGAGCGTACCTGGGGAACTCCCCGCCTTGTGATATCGTCTTCAATCAGCCGTTAAAAATGAAGGAAAAGGGATGAAAGACTGTAAAAACCCCCACACCCCCTTCACTTTCTTAGCAACAATAAAAAAAAACCCTCAGAGGGAAAAAAAAGGGGAGTTTCAAACCCCCTTTTGTTAGGAAGCAAACCCGTGAAAGGTTGGCAGAATCAGCGGATTAGAGATGGTAAAATGAACCTTTAAGCAAATTCACATCAAGCAGCAGCTCTGGGATACCAGATCTAAAGGAAGAAGAGGCCAAATTAGAAAAAAAAATAATAAAAAAAGAAAGACAGAAGGAAATTTCCCCTCCCTGATGTCTTCGTGGACAGTAAACTGTGCTCGCCGAGAAGCTATTCAACACCTCTGCCAAAAACAAAGCTTTAATTCTGGCCCTCTACGGCCAGGCGGAGCGAAATCCCGAAGAAATATAACAGCTGGAGTAAAAGAGAAATCCTTGCAGAGCAAATATATCAAAAGGATACAAAATGGTGAGAAAAAAAATAAAAAAAGAAACTTTGAAACGATCAGAAGCCGGAATTGAAAAAATGAAATGCAAATAGGGCTGGTGAAAAAAAAAAAAAACAATAAAAAAATAAAAATCACGCTCTCTATATACTTTGGAAACCTGTCCGTGAGCCTCGTGGTTTTTACATCTCTTTAAAATCTTTTTTAAAGAAAAGCAAGCTGCTTTTTACGCAAACGTGCAAATATAAGCACAAATTGAAATAGACTCCTTCATTTTCATCGGGCCCCGGAGACAACACGCTACCTCTTTACAGGCTGCCCTTTTAGGATTTTTTTTTTATATATATAGCAACGAGGAGACAGGCTCTGGAGTTTCTACTCGAGTGAAACTCTTTTTCTGCTCTCAGTGAGTAGGTTTTTCCTTGTAAAACCAATCATTATTTTTACTAGCAACAGCTGTTGTCCTGGACTCAGCTCGGCAGCACCCGTTCTCCTCATTAGATGTGGCTGGGAAACCCTTCAATCTGCAAAATGCCAACTCAAAATCCTATCATTTTTCTTTTTTTCTTGTAAATCAGGTGCAGTTTTGCTTGCCCTTGCTCTCAGTAAGACCTCGGTGATGTTCGGCACCACAGCATCACCTTGGCAGCAGAAGAACCTGGGGAGATGCAGATGGGTAGCGGTGCTCATGGGTGGGCACTGGACATGGTCAACCTACAGAGATGAGGTCTACAAAGCTGAGCCAGACCATAACACCTCGGTGATGTTCAGCACCACAGCATCACCTTGGCAGCAGAACCTGGGGAGATGCAGATGGGTAGCAGTGCTCATGGGTGGGCACTGGACATGGTCAACCTACAGAGATGAGGTCTACAAAGCTGAGCCAGACCATAACACCTCGGTGATGTTCAGCACCACAGCATCACCTTGGCAGCAGAACCTGGGGAGATGCAGATGGGTAGCGGTGCTCATGGGTGGGCACTGGACACGGTCAACCTACAGAGATGAGGTCTACAAAGCTGAGCCAGACCATAACACCTCGGTGATGTTCGGCACCACAGCATCACCTTGGCAGTAGAAGAACCTGGGGAGATGCAGATGGGTAGCGGTGCTCATAGGTGGGCACTGGACATGGTCAACCTACAGAGATGAGGTCTACAAAGCTGAACCAGACCATAACACCTCAAGATGTTCAGCATCACAGCATCACCTTGGCAGCAGAAGAACCTGGGGAGATGCAGATGGGTAGCGGTGGTCATGGGTGGGCACTGGACATGGTCAACCTATGGAGATGAGGTCTACAAAGCTAAGTGAGACCAAAAAGCACAGCTTGGGAGCCTTTAACATTTGCATGTGGAGCATCCCCTGTGTCCATACCACCTTCCTGCTGAGCATCAATGAGATTTGGGTTCCTAAACCCCTTGGCATTCCTGGGAAACTCTGAAAGAAAAAAAAAGGATCCTTTCCCTGCCATTCGGCGCGTTGAAAGTTTGAGATGCCAGACATTTTGGCTTCCTACATTCAGCCTAAAGGCTTCTTTGTCTAATGTGACTTATTCATAATTACTCAAGCTGCTAATTTTACTCTTATGTAAATGATGTCGGGAGGCAAAGCGTGAAGGCAGCTAGGCACGTACAGGATAATGGATGGCAGGAGGAAAGAATGAAGCCAGGACAAGATGAGAACGGCTCTGGGTGCCGAGCGGATTCCAGCAAACAGAAATTCTTTTGGGAATTCCCTAGAAATTCAGGTGATAGAAACAAGTTCCTTTTAACGACCGAAAAGTCGGAAGGGTGGAACGCTCCTTCTCCTCTGGGGAAAAAAATTAAATATAAAATTTATATTTTGCCACCGTGCATTTTGCAAGCCGTGAAGATGTCAAGAGAGGACAAGACTGGATTTCCACGGGGCGCCGATGTCGCTACCTGGTCTCACCTAACGTGGTGGGAAAAAAGCGAAGCGCAAACCTTTGAAAGACCTACCAGAAGTTCAGCCAATTCGACGAGCCAACGAGTTCAACTCCGAACCTTCACTTAGGAACCACAGAGGGGGGTTGAGGTTTTTCACGTGTCCCTGTTAATTTTTAACGTAATGGGTCTGAACCCTACGGCCACCTTTTTCCACTCCTATTATTTCCTGGGCTTCTGACTTTTTCCCACAGAAGGGTTGGCCTTCTGTACGGGAAGAAATGGCCAGCCCCTTTCTTTTTCTTGGCTCCTTTGCAAACAAACCCAGTAAAAGCACCCGTGGACTTTGTCGTGGACTTCAAGGGGAAAAAAAAAAAAAAGTTACAAACTCAGGTAATGAAATCAAGATATTGTCAAGATATAAAGAGTTTTATTGTTATTGCCGAGTAGGGAAAGCAGCCAGAGGACAATGAAGTTCTAATTAAGATGCAAAAGCTCACGGAAGGTTTCAGGAGGACAGGACTTCACCTCTCCCAAGTCCACGTGCTGTCCCAGAGAACAAGGCAGAGAATCACACACACAATTAGGGGCATTTTAGCCTGGAAGGAAGGGTCACAGATTTTGTTCTGGACTGTTTCCCCTTCCAGAGGAGAGAAAACAAAGATGCAGGATCTGTCTTAGCTACTGGATGAAAGAGAAGATGATTCCAGCTGCTTCTTTCCAGGAGAAACACCAGCATGTGCCAGGCAAAGCCCTGAGCCAGCTAAGCACCATCTCTGTAATTAAGCAAAACCTTAAGAAGGTAATTTCTTGTTTTATCTTCTTTTATCTTTGTTCCTTTACTCCAAATCTATGGTTTTAGCCTCATGTGCTCTTTCATCTGTCTGTCTCGTCTAGTGGTACAGCTGGGTGAGGGTGAGCTGAAACACAACAAGGGATTCTCCTCCCCTGGGGGTGGTGGCTCTTCAAACTGGGATAAAGGGACGTGATCATGGAATCATAGAATGGTTCGGGTTGGAAGGGATCTTAAAGATCATCCAGTTCCAACCCCCCCTGCCATGGGCAAGGACACCTCCCACTAGACCAGTGCTACCTCCCCAAAGCTCTTCTTTGACGTGCATTGAGGTTTGCTTCGCATCAGACACTACTTGGGTCATGAGCTGCTGGTGGTCAGGTATGGGAAGGGACAAAAGTGTCTCCAGTAACCAAAAAACCTCAAGAAAGGTCTATCTGCAGCAAGATAGTTGAAGATGCGCGTGCACCCATGGTCCCTAAGAAATGTGCAGTGTTCTCCCCCTAAATCTACACATTACTCAGGAGGAACATCATCATGGTCGCTCCCCAACTCCTTTACGTGCTCCTTGGCCAAGGTACCTCACTGAAACGGACGTGTCTCAGTCTAACGATGGCCCTACATCGTGTGACACCAGCCGATGCTGCTCAGAAGCGTTCCTCAGCTTTTAAATGCTATTTTTGTTTAAGCTCCCCCACTGCCATCTGTCTCGACGTGAGCCACCTACCACACAGAAGGCCTTTCGGCTCCACCGAGCCACAACACACAACTTGGCTCATAAACCCCTAATTTATTATACAGTTAAAAGCCATTCCATTTTCAAACGTTCTTAGGAAGTCACCCAGTGATTCTGTTCCTTATTCCCTGCCCAGAGGCACCCCTTAATCTTCAATGACTACATCTGAAGGCAACCTACCCCTCATAATTACTATTTACCAATTAGGTTCAAGAGCCCAAAATAGGGCTAAGATGTCAACAGCCCATTTCCAAATTGCTCCATGTTCCACAGAGCTCCATCAGCCTTAAGCCACCTCCTGTCACACACCTTCATCCCTTGCTGTCTCCTTTTTCAATAGTCGGGTTGAGGCCGCATGAATTAGTGAGTTATAACAGAATAAAATTATTCCTTGACTGAGTAAAAAGTGATTTTACATGTTAACCTTGTCAATATTCTGAAATTCTGGACACCAGGATGACCATGAGCCAGCAATGGGCCCTTGTGGCCAAGAAGGCCAATGGCATCCTGGGGGGCATCAGGAAGAGTGGGACCAGCAGGCGGAGGGAGGTCATCCTGCCCCTCTGCTCTGCTCTGCCCTGGGGAGGCCCCAGCTGGAGCACTGGGTCCAGTTCTGGGCTCCCCAGTTCAAGAAGGAGAGGGAACTGCTGGAGAGGGGACAGCAGAGGGCTACAAAGGTGATGAGGGGCCTGGAGCATCTCTCTGATGCGGAAAGGCTGAGGGACTTGGGTCTTTTGGGTCTGGAGAAGAGTAGACTGAGGGGGGATCTGATCAAGGCCTGTAAATACTTGAAGGATGGGTGTCAGGAGGATGGTGCCAGTCTTTTTTCAGCGGTGCCCAAGGACAGGACAAGAGGGAACGGGCACTAACTGGAGCATAAGAAGTTCCACCTAAACATGAGGAGGAACTTCTTTCCTGTGGGGGCTGCAGAGCCCTGGCAGAGGCTGCCCAGAGAGGTGGTGGAGTCTCCTTCTCTGGAGACACTCAAACCCCACCTGGACACGTTCCTGTGCGACCTGCTCTGGGTGGCCCTGCTTTGGCAGGGGGTTGGACTAGATGATCTCCGGAGATCCCTTCCAACCCCATAACATTCACGGGGCTGATATATTTGATTGTCCCCGAAGTCCTACCTCCCAGGCTCAGAAGAAGCAGTCCCAACGCAGGACTAGGGCACGGCAGAGATCTTTGTTATGTTTTTTACTGATACGAGGTTGCTCTGGGAGCTTTCTTTGAGAGGCAGCAGCTGCTGGCAGCAATCCAAATTCCCCAGCTAACATTTCAAGGAAATGAGAAGCGCCTCGGCCCCGTGTTGAAAGCTTCTTCTGTCACCGGGTCGCATGAGCGGATCCGTTTGAATGAATTCTGCAAAAATCCCCTTCTCCAGTAAGCGCCCTGAAACTTTCTCAGAAGATGAAACCCCGCAAATTTCTCCGCAGCGAGAAATTTCTGTCTGTCAGAAGCGTAAATTTGCCGGGAAAAAAAAAAATATATATATATAAATAAAGTTTTGCAGAATTTATTTAGGCAAAGCCTTCATAGTTGGGTTTTCTTTTAAATACTTGTGCGACGATAGGCTTTCCGTTCTCCAGTCAAAGGTCTGGAGAAGAAGCGGGGACCTCACCAACCCTTCCCAGCTTGCAGGATGGGATGCTTGAACGGCACCTGGTGTGTTCCCGTAACACCCACCTTATGCAAACACCAAGAACTTGTTGGGTAAAACACAGCTCAGCCCAGCTCAGGGATGGGCAGTTCCTGGCTCTCAAGAAGCACAATGGTCTCGTTGGGACCATTCCCACCCCACAGCGCATGGTGAGGTCCCTCAACGGCCACCCTTGTTTATAGACTTATAAATGAATCATCGAAGGGGTTGAGTTGGAAGGGATCTTTAAAGACCATCTAGTCCAACTCGCCTGTCATGAGCAGGGACACCTTCAACTCGATCAGGTTGCTCGGAGACCCATCCAACCTGACCTTGGATGTCCTCAGGGATGGGGCATCTACCACCTCTCTGGGCAATTTGTTTCTTTGAGCAGCACACCTACATGGTGAGTTTTGGCCACGGGGAGTTATTTGTCCGTGTCCCACTGGCTGAGGCTTTCATCAAAGAGAACCTGATGGTGACGTTCCTGGTTGCGTTTACAACCAAGGTTCCTTCTCACTAAATCTTCAAATAAAATCCAGGTACTTTTAGCCCTTGCCCAAAGGATTTACCAGTTAAGGTGAAACACACGTAACGGCAAGAAGGTGATAAATAATAGGAAGAGGTATCAACGGGGACATTAGCTAAATCTGCTGGCTGAACCACGTCCAGATAAGTGCTCCCGGCATCCCCAGCCACCCAGGGAAGCTATCAGGCCCAAATATTGCTCTTATTATTCACAAACTATAATTAGAGAGGGCTTTCTCCACCCATAGGGTGAAGGGTGACTGCACCATTCGCTTTGAGGCTGAGCTACATCAACCAAGTTGGCCCTATCCAAGGAGCTATTTGGCCAGGAGACCCCCAACTCATGGAGGAGATCAAGCACCTTGAAGGGTACCACCTCGGAGCTCCTCTTGGATGTGGGACAAGCAGGATTATACCGTTCTTTGGATCAGAGCCATAAGCAGTCATTGCTACCAGCTCTCCCTTTAGGGCAGATCTGAGAAAATTATCTTCTAGCTCCTTTCCATATGAAAAGCCCTAAAAATGTGAAGGAACCAGTCGGTACGGCTGAGACCAGCTGCACTTTGTTTCTTCAGCAGGAAGCCAAAGGCATGAGAACAGCCTTCCCAACACATATATTTGATGGGAAACGACTTAATTCAGTGCTGCTAAAGCTCAGGATAACATCCAGCCTGGCACAGAAGCAGAAGAGAGATGGAAGGGGTGGTTTAGGTCCTGAGGAACAGCAAATTTCACACATATATATATTTATTTTTTTTATTTTTTTTTTTAAGTCTCATTCCAAAAATACTAGAACAGTATTTGCTCGTAGAAATATTTAGTTCAGTCTGGGACTGCCCTTCCTGAAGCTGGTGTGGGATTATTTACCTAGGCAGAAAATGGCAGGGCATAATCAGGTAGGAATAGCGTGACCTCAGCCGGGATCCGATTCGGTCACCGGTCAAACAACTGGCCTGGCAGAGCAGCCCATGGGGCCAGATGATAAAGAAGTCCTTTTCCCTCCAGCCCTGGAGAAGGATGCAACGTGAAAGCTACTGCATCTCCTTGCAGAGCCCCTGAGCTCTGGGATGGGTGGTAGAGTCATGCAGGATTTGGGGAAAAAAACACCTATTTTAGGCAAAGGCAAGTGTTGTTAGAAAGTTAAAGGCTACGGAAGAGAAAAATCACCGTCCTACTCACAGTTCTTTAAGAGGAGCGTGTTAGGATCATGGACATCTCCTGTCTTTGGGTGCATTAGGTGGAGAAAAGTCCAGCTGAAGGTCCAACTAGCAGCTGTTGATCAGATCTGTGTTGCAGCCCCCTAAAAACACCAAAGGACCAAGCCAAGCCTTGCAGAATGTTTTCCCTCCCTGACAAAGTTTTCACCAAATTCTGTTGGGAAATTATCTCAAGCAGTTTTCCCAAGACAAGTCACGCAGGGAGAGAGCTCCCACCCTCAGAAGTCACCGTATGGGTCCCTTCTCTCTTTTTCTTTTCCATTAAGCCCCTTCTGATCCCATGTGAGGAGGTCCCCAGTGTGGTATTTGCCCCTCTTTCCATCCTCCCCATCATTATTCTGGCACTTTCCCTGGCAGGTGTGTCACAATTGCACCTATTTCCCTCCTGCAACAAGGTATGTAGGTCAGGAGGACATAGGGACAGACATCCTCATGCTTGCTGTCCAGTGGAGATGAAGGTCTGATGGCACAGCCAGGACTATGGCATTTTGGTGGGGGTACCACAGATGGACCCACAGCCCCATGTGACATCTTTCTCCTAAGGATAAAACAGGGATTTCCTCATCTTTAGTTCTGGGATGGCTCATACACACCAGGAAGAACACAGAGAGTAATATAAACCAGAAGTATTTCCCAGACCTGGCAACCTCGTAGCCGATAATGAGAAACATTTTCTCTACCAGAAGGCTTCCAGGGATAGAAACATTAAGAAATCACCCTAATGTTGCAAATCAAGACAAATTATTCCAACCTGAGACAAGGATTATATCAATCTGTGAAGCGGTCCCGGCGGTGGGAAGGGGGAGACAACAAGCATCTTCTCAGGAGGCCACGCAGAGATGGGGACCGCTCCAGGAAAACCCTGGTTGAACTGCTGGGGGCTGACCAGTCCCCTCCATTTTACCCCAGTGCCAAATAGCCACGGGGTCCCGGGGTGACCATCCTGCTGATGGGGGGCAAAACACCTGGCAGGAGGTAAAAACCTGCTTCCAAACAGCTTGGGATAAACGCCCCAGCTAAAAAATCCTCCCCAAAGTTTCTGTCTCTCTCCCAGATCGGAATTCGGCGATAAGAGCGCTCAGAGCTCACAGAGCATTTACAGGATTGTATTTCACCCAGGGTAGATGTGACTCCTGCTTCCAGGCTGGTTAAGTAATATTTTATTTATTTTTTTTTTTTAGCTCTTTCTACACCTTCCCCTGCACCAACGAGCGCGGGCGCAGAACTATAGAAACTGTATTAATAATGGTCTTTTATGTGGGTTTAATCATCTCTCAGGATCTGCCAGACCGCAAACTTGAAACTCTTTATGAATGTGACTCACTCCCAGAGCAAAACGTTCATTGGTCGACAAACTCTCCTGATTTCACCCTGCAAAAGTCCTTTTCCTATTGGAAGAGAGGGCCTGAGGTGTTACCTATGCTGCCATTGGAGTTCACTGACTCGAAGTAACCCCAGATATGGGTATCACGGGGTTTTACACTCCTTCATTCATCCTCCAGCAGCCTGACAATGAACACTGGTCTCCTCAGCAGAAATTCTCCTCTCTATAGACACGTTTCCTATTTTTGCAGTTTGAGACTAAAGACAATCTGCAAGGCTGAAAAAAAAAAAAAAATTAAAAAAAAAAAAGTTCTTTTTCTCCTCTCCTCCAACGTATTAAACATCCAGATTTGCCACGGTGCGCTTAAAGAAAAGGATTTTGATGAAAAGGCTCAATCTGGTTTGAATTAGTATCAGATCCCACTTAGGAACTGGTGTCTGACCCGGAGATAAATGCAGTACAGGTAGAGAGGAATGAAGTTTAGAAACATTTCTAGAGTCAACTAAGGGCTTTGCAAGTGATTCATAAAAAAGAAAGTTGATACATATGGATGCCGTAGAGTTCAGCACTGGTAATTTAAGGTGAAGCCAGGTTTCTGAAATATTAAAACTCCTTGAATGGCTGCATTGTACAAAAATCTCTCAAATTTCTGCTCTCCTGCCTCTCCCAGAGCTGCGGATGGAAGGAGGATCCCAGATCAGGCTCACGGGCTGTGTTTTGAACACGCGAGTCACAGAGTGGATTAGAGGCTCATCAATATCATCCCATCTCTCTCCGAGCCCAGAAAACCAAAAAAAAGAGACATTTCCTGCTTACGAAGAGCCAAAAAACCATCAAACTTGGCAGAGGTGTCCCATTCAGAGCCTGAACACAGGTGATGGGCTCAGCTGCTAAAGAGGAAACTATTCCAGGGGGGGCATATAGAGACGTAGAGATTTGAGCTCCTTAACAAGCATCTGGTTTTCAAGTTCTTCATGTACATGAGCCTAGAAGGGTGTCTCCTTCGGACGCGTTTATTTATACACCTGCATTCCTATGGGGAATGCATCTCCCACCAGGACCAGGGCTGTTCTTCAGGTAACTTCCCGGGAAAGAAAACAGCCCCGAAATCTCGAGCAGCTCATTTCAGTAAGACCATTTACACCAGTTAAACCACCTTATGAGAAGAAGCGGAGCAAAGGAGACGCGCGAGAAATAAATGCATTCAGAAATTGCTTCTCCAAGGCATGTTGGAGCGTTCTCCAAGGAGCGTTCTCCAAGGAGTGTTGGCTCCTACATTAAAGAAAACATCTTGTACGGCTTGTACTCGCTGACAGCCTAACCATAATGTTATATACATGGCTATTTTACCTTCCAATTACACATCCCTGGTGTGTTCCCTACATACAACTATGCTAGATTGTATTAGGTAACTCTCCTTTTTTTTTTTATTGGTAGTCACTTGTTTGCCCCACAATTTCTTCCAGGCACACTAGAAGGTTGAATAAAAAGCACTGTTGAACTTGGAAGCCCACTAAAATCTTAAGTTCCTGGAATCATAGAATGGTTCGGGTTGGAAGGGACTTTAAAGATCAGCTAGTTCCAACCCCCTGCCTTGAGTAGGGACATCTTCAACTAGACCAGGTTGCTCCAAGCCCCGTCCAACCTGGCTTTGAACCCCTGCAGGGATGGGGCAGCCACAGCTTCTCGGGGCAACCTGGGCCAGGCTCTCACCACCCTCACACCAGAGAAGTTCTTCCCCAGATCTCATCCCCTCCCTGACCAAGAGTCCATCCCCATCTCTTCTGGAGCCCCTTGAGGGACTGGAAGGGGCTCTAAGTTCTCCCTGGAGCCTTCTCTTCTCCAGGCTGAACCCCCCAACTCTCTCAGCCTGTCCTCCCAGCAGAGGTGCTCCAGCTCTTGGAGCATCTTCACGGCCCTCCGGCGGACTCGTTCCAACAGGTCCATGTCCTTCCTGAATTTAAAAATATTATGTTTGTTTTACATGCTTCTCAAAAGCCTTCAGTATCCTGGTGTATCATGCTCATTACTCAAATGACCAATACATTTTTTCTGGGAGTAGACATCTTTACTGAGTATTTTTCTTCCCTTCTCTGCCAGGAAGTCGGTACCGGGGTCAAAAAAAGGAGTGGAAAGTCCCAAAGATGGATGGAGAATGAAAGGATGTCTCTCCTCTAGCTGTCCATTTCGGATGCGATAACCCACTCGCAATACGACTTCCTATGGCATCGGAAAGGTCACTCACATCACCCATTTCTCCATCCTGGATTTACACAATAGATTGGGCTTCGCAGGGAGCTGTGCCCACGTCAACGTTGGCAAACTCCAATCCAAGGTTGAAATCTTTTGCAAACACCCGCTTCGTTCAACTAACGGCATGAAAAAGACATTGAGTTATTTGAGATGTCAGCAGAGCTAAATAATACACACACGGATATTTTCCCAATGTACTCACCAACTGGAGAAAATCCTTAATTACCACAGATTAGCAAATCTGTTAAAAGACTAAAAAAAAAAAAAAAACCAGCCTTAAATAGAAACAAACGTGCTTATTTGGTCATGGTGACACTAAGGTCAATCCCGTCCTGTCAAGCTCTTTGTCATCCAACCTTACAGAAGGCAAACACGGCCACAAATTGTTGTGATTGCAGCCATCTGTGTGTGGTTAGTGGTTGGGCAACGCTGGGAGACATCGCTGTGTCGCATCCATCACACGTTTCCGAGCCTTGAACCCCAGCCAACAGCCCTCCGTTGCCGTCATCCCGTGCTCAGCAGGAGATGCAGCTCCTGAAACTCGCCCTCTAACTGCTTTCGTAGGAGCTGGGACGGGAGAAAAAAGGGTTCAAAACCAACCTAGCAAGAAGTGCCCAGCCTCCAGCTGTCACACAAGCCTCAAAAAA
>JAHREE010000464.1:25330-41680 GCA_033628505.1 Tringa tobata | reverse complement strand
GGGTTTAGCTCGGAGGCAACTCGGATCTTACCCTGGGCTCGTGGCCAGGCACAAAAAGCTTCCTGCAAACCCAGGCTGGAGATGGAGGTTTTGTCACGGCCAGGATTTGAAAATCTCTCTGAAGGGGCTCCCAGGAATCTCCAGGCACATCTCCTGCTTGGAGAGAGGTGGGATGGACGGCATGGATCCAGAAGGCAACGCTAAGCTGCAGGTTGGGGGTTTTAAAATTTTAAAGGTCAGGTCTGAACTCTACTTAAATTCCACCTTGAGCACCTGAGCTTTGTGGTGGGTCCCACTTCAGAGTGGGACAACTGTTCTCTCTAGCACTGAGCCATTTCTCCACCTCCAGTGAGGCCCAAAGCTACGTGCCTCAGTTTCCCTACCCGCTACAAGGAGCCCAGCAGCACGTATCTAGCAGTGCTTTGAAGTCCTTCAGCGAAACTAACCCCACGTGGGAGACCCTGCTCAAGCCACCGCCGGGTTGGGGGCCACGGCGTTCGATTCGCGCCGCCTTCCCGCACCATATTCCCGTCGGGAATGCAACACAAAGAGCGTGGGAAGCACGGAGGGACCAACCCATTGATCTACAGCACTCCAAAAAAAAGAAAAATATCCCGTCACGCTCGCTCCTTCTCCCTTTCCCTTCGCTTCTTTGTAGTCGTGACCTCTCCCTGGCGAGGCCAGTCTTCTCCTTGATGGCATTCCAGAGCCGACCAGGGCACTGAATGGCAAATTAGCCAGAACACAACGTTCTTTGTTAAAATACTTATTTTAATATATGGAAATGGGGCGGGTTACCCTTCAAACGCTTGCACCCATCAGCAGGTATGGACTTTCCTCGTCGGAGCGTAACCGAGCCCACGTTCCTGCGCGAAACACAAGCCACGTTCCTCCATCCCGGCCTTCCCAGCAGAGAAACCTGACCACCTAAAATAAAAGAATCCAACCTGATCTTTTGCAGGGTGAGAACCTCCTTTATCCTTCCCAGGAGACAGAGGGATTTCACACCACCTCTTCTTGCTGCCAAGTTACCGTCACTCAGCTGGTTCAGGGGTCCTGAACGTGGTGGGCACAACGTCCCACGGTGCAAGCCGGCGGTGCCTCCAAGCCCTAACAACTCTTCTTGCTCCTTCTCCTTATTTCCCTGAAGTTCTCTTGGCCTTGAACTTCACACAGCGTGGTGACAGCAGCTGTCATTGGAAAACCTTCACAAGAAGGTAGGGCTGCTCACAGGACTTTGTTATCTCATCAGGCTTTGGGGCACAGAGCTGATGGCAGAAAGCAGTCAAGTTGAGCCACCAAGAGGAAAAGTAGGGTGGGATTTTGTTCTCCACGACCCCCTTTGCACTGCACAAACACTTTTTCTTTTTTTTTTTGCTTTTAGCAGCAAATACTAAGGTTAAAAGGCAACAAAGAAAGCAAAGGAAAGAAAAAAAAGTGAAGGAGGAGACAGAGGGGGAGGAGGATCAGAGGCTAAAGGGCACCCAGAGTCTGGTACAAAGCACTTCGCTTTCTTTTTGATCTTGTCCTTGATCAAGAAGGTCCATCCCACTTTCGTACAGTCACAGGCCGTATTATGACTTGGTTTTTTTGACCAAAAGAAATACAACGCCAGATATTTGCAGATATTGGCTCTCCCACACCAACCTGAATAAGGGTCACATTTTCAAAGAGGTTGGTGTTTTATTTTATCCTAAACAGAAGACACGAGAAGGCTCAAAAGCTCTAGGGTTTGTCTGCAACGATGATGAGTTTAAGACCCCCCTCTTTCTCCACCACGCCTCACGTCGGCAAGTTTTTAAGCTGCTTAGACAAAGGAGTGATCTCAAAGAATTCATTTTTCTACCAGGTTTCTGAAAGTTTGTGCTGGGGAAAGCAGAGAGAGAAAAAGAAACCCTTGAAGTGTATCCACTCAAAGTAATATCCTATTAAATATTTGAGGAACACACCCCAGGGAGATTTGTCCACCAGAAAGCTTTCAATCAGAGTTCAGACTTTATCTTAAACACCAAAGTCAATCAACCTCAAGACACAAAGCCATCAAAAATGGGGCTTCCTAGTTGCAATGCTCATAGGAACGTGGGGTTTTTGTATTTTTTTTACAAGAAATAAAAAGCTAGTTTCCAAACCATACAAATTTGAAATGAGCAGCTGTTCACCAAAGAAAGACTCAGAGCTAATTACCAAGCTCATCTAGGAACCTCAACATTAGGCTCACAGGATGAGTCAGCTTGGAACGGACCTCAGGAGGTCTCCAGCCCAAACTCCTGCTCAAAGCAAAGTCAGCTTTGAGGTCACCAGGTTGCTCAGGTCTCTATCCAGCTGAGTCACACAAGTCTCCAAGGATGGAGACTGGGAAGAGGTTCTTCCTCAGATCCATAAGTTGCAAAGCTGAAGAACAGGAAAGTATCGATCGATGACAAGTGAATCACAGAAATTTCACAGCCAGGGAGCGCCGACCGATCTCTCTCTTGAGGTTCCTCATCTTTTCAACACTTATTAACACCAGGAGGACTCATAATTTTGGCGGAGTCCAGAACAAAACCCAAAAACATCTCTGCAAAGTGAAGTTCTCTAGGGAAAGCGCAGAGCACAGCTTTTTTTCCCCCCGCAGCTGCATTTAAATAAATAAATAAATATAAAATCCACCCGTTGCCCACAGTGATCTCAATCCCTAAGTTTCAACTAGGAAATCAGCTGTCATCAAGAAAGCAACCTCGGTATTTTCGGCCACCGAAGAGGTGGATCCCTGACGTAACCTGGAATTCCTCCATCGCAATAACAACGTTCCAACGTTCCCCTTTGCCTTATGTGGGAATATGCCTCCACCAGTCCCCGACTGGCCCCGGGCGAGGAGAAGTAGGGCTGCAAGAGCAGGTTCAACTGGTGTAAGGTATGATGGGTGCAAGTCGTAGCCCATGCCCCGGCTTATTTCACATACCCTGCCATCCCATGATACCATCGAGGTCTAAAAAGACTTTGGCAAGACCCAACGTATCTTAAGAGTGACTAGTAGATCCAAAAAGAGTTAGCCCATAACTTACTGGTCCATAAATGAAGGTATAGGAGATGACAGCCCATCACAAGCAGGGGCTGGTCTCAGTTAACCACGAGGTTCTCCCAGTTTAGGTATTTCCACATAATATTTCCTACATCACATAAGTATTTACATACTTATTCCCTACTTTCCCGCACGAATAGAGCTCATTTCCAAGAACCTGATGATGGACACTTTACGTGGTGGGTTAGAAACAGTGGGAATTAAAGAGTTTAGATCCTAATCCAAACCAAAAAAAACCTGTAACCACGCTGTATTAAAAGCCCTGGTTGCCTCAAAACACTTTCTGCAACTCAGGACAAGGTTCAGCTCTGCCCCAACGTTGGAGCAAAGCCAGAGGCAGCGATGGAGACCCATCCGTGGGATTATTCCTGTTAAGGAGGGAAGGGGAAAAAGAGCAGAATGACTCTGGGTTTCCAGACCCAGTTTCAGGGGATGGCACTCAAAATAACCACCTATTTACCTGTGATGTGAATATGGTTTAGTCGGGAAATCTCGTTTAGGCTCAGCTTTTATCTCAGTTCCTTAATTGTCACTGTTAGAGCACGCACACATCCTGGTGAGACCGGAGCAGGGTAAGAAGCAGAACTATTCTATGGGTCATTATATCATTTCCCTCTGGCTGTAAATCTCTAATCCTTCCCTTCACACAAAAATATGGCTCTGGTGACACATCCCCAAGCACAAGGGATCAGCTCAGCCTTTTTGTACTTATTCTAGACCCAAGACTCTTCTCCACAGCAGCGTTATGAAAGTATCGGTGATAAAGTTGCTGACTTCAGCTTTTTTTGCCACGTGTACTGCACCTCTGCAATACATAAATGAAAGGTTACCCATTCAGCATCTCCCAGCTCTTCTCCACTGGGCTGGTGGAGGTTTTTCCTTGGGAGACCGACAGTTGCCATGCTCCGAGCCAAGGGGAGTCAATACTGAAACGCAGACACCGCTTCTCCATTTTGCTTCTAACTATTTGAGATGCTTTCCTTCCCTCCTCTTTAGTCATCACTCCTTCATCTCCAAGAGCTCATACTCAAGAGCACCTCTGCTGTGAGGACAGGCTGAAAGAGTTGGGGATGTTCAGCCTGGAGAAGAGAAGGTTCCGGGGAGACCTTAGAGCCCCTTCCAGTCCCTAAAGAGGCTCCAGGAAAGCTGGGGAGGGACTCTGGATCAGGGAGGGGAGCCACAGGATGAGGGGGAAGGGTTTGACACTGGAAGAGGGGAGATTGAGATGAGATCTGGGGAAGAACTTCTTTGGTGTGAGGGTGGTGAGAGCCTGGCCCAGGTTGCCCAGAGAAGCTGTGGCTGCCCCATCCCTGGTGGGGTTCAAAGCCAGGTTGGAGGGGGCTTGGAGCAACCTGGTCTGGTGGGAGGTGTCCCTGCCCATGGCAGGGAGTTGGAATGAGATGATCTTTAAGCTCCCTTCCAATCTGAACCATTCTATGAATGACACAAGCCCAGTTGGCTTCTTCCTCTTAGGTACAACTCAGCCTTCCACAGGTGACGGTAACCAGAGCTCAATTTTCTTCTATCCTCCCTCCCAATTTAAAAATCTAATTTCTTAGTACTATCAGGCTTATCACTATCACTCTTCCCCCCACCAGTACCATCCAAACCCACCCAAATTTCTCCCTTTCCCATCAGCGTCACGCTCCGCACCTCCCGGTAGCGGAGACATCAGAGGGAGCCAAACCACAGGGACGAGCGTTGGATGGCAGCGATGCCAAGAAACTTGCAGATTTCCTGCTGGAGCACCTATGGAAAAGGAAGGACTTATTTTTCCTTCGTGTGTTCCCATTTACTCACACCAAACACGCCCCGGTGTTTCCTGTCTCAGCAGAAGCTACATTCGCTGTATGCAAAACCCTCATTGGGAAGACACAAGAGGTTTCCCAGGATCACAGAATCAAACATGATGCATTTATATTATTTTAATCAAAAATAATTCTCCCCATCCTCCAAGAAGCGAGTTCAAGAGCAGTATTTTAAAAATGAAAACATTCTTTAAACGATTTCAGAATTTCTGGTAGACTACTTGTTTTGCTCTCAAGAGAAATAATCAGATTTCAGAAACTATTTGAAAAACATTGCCCAAATGAATCCCAACACACCCAAGAAATCACATCTACAACCTATCTAATTACTTGTATATAAATTAGTTCAAAAATCACGGCGCGGTATTAAACGTAGCACTTATTAGAGCTCCCGAGTCCATAAAAAAAGAATATTACTTATTTAAGAACTTAAAAGCTTTTTTAGGGGAAGGTTGGGATCTGTTTTGGAAAGCTGGGTCAGCATTTCTGAACCTGCTGATAAGGTCACTGTGTTTGTGCCAACAGATCTCTCACTTCCATGAAGAGATGAAGAAGGTATTGTTCTGTTAAAAATGTTGGGAATGCAGCTTCATGTAATTATTTAACACATATAAAAAGCCTCATTTTTATATTTACGGATATTTTTTTGCAGCCTTTTCCTAGCACATCTCTATTTTCCTTTTTTTCTTCCAATCAACCAGAAGTATTTTTATTTTCCTCTCAATTTCTTGAAACGAGGCGACTTCGTGCATCATCTGGCAGCTCGATGCCAGCACTTTGTACTTGAATTTCCAGAAACACGGCGTTTTATTTACATTGCCAGTTGCAACACATTTTTCTGTGTAAAAGCTCCCTTAGATTTCACCAATCGTTGCCTTTTTTTTTTCTCCTTTTGAATAAACAGTTGCTGAAGGCAAGAACACTGCAGGGCAGGAAAATACCCCAGCTACTCTTCGAGCTGGAGGCTAAACACCGATACCATGCTCGCTGCTGGCTTTAGTTGATAAACTTGCTGGAATTTCGTGATGCAGCCCCAAAATTTCAGTTTCCCAGCGATAGGGTTGATGCATAAATTATTCCTCTCTCTTAATATGATATTTTCCAAGGGAATGTGTTGATCAGCCCTCGAGTTGTAGAAAATGAGCTGCTCGCTGATGGTTTTGCTCCCCTGTGAACGTGTTTGGGGATCCTCCAGGAGATGGTTGGACAGAAGAATTGGCCAAATGTTAAGGAACGGTAGGAAAAGCGAGCGGTGACAATTAACTATGCCAATGATTAAATACTCAAATACACAGATCACAAATTGCCATCTGCTCCTACTCGAGAGCACCAACTTGGGTGCCCGTCCCTGACCTCATCGGAGCAGGTATCGGCTCTGCTCAAACATCTACCCCTTCCCAATTGCTTCCTCATGGGAGGTCACAGTTTTCCCTTGGAAAACTTACTGGAGTCAGCAAGCATCCACGTTGGTTTTCCTTTAAACAAGCCAGACATTATTAAATGGGAGACGCCACGTGATTGCCAAATTCAGAGTTGATATTTCACGTTTACAAGGGTTTAGAAACAAACCAAGACCTCACATTAATCCAACCCCATGGGAATAATATCCTGGAATGTACAACTCTGCAGAAATAAGACAAGATACCAGAAAAACCTCCAGGAAGCTCATTTTAACTCTAGAATTTCACATTTCCAAAATCACAGAATGACATGGGGTTGGAAGGGACCTCTGGAGATCAGCTAGTCCAACCCCCTGACAAAGCAGGACCACCCAGAGCAGGTCCCACAGGAACGTGTCCAGAGAAGGAGACTCCACCACCTCTCTGGGCAGCCTCTGCCAGGGCTCTGCCACCCTCAAAGGAAACAAGTGCCTCCTCATGTAGAGATGGAACTTCTTATGTTCAAGTTTGTGCCCATTTCCTTTTGTCCTGTCCCTGGGCACCACTGAAAAAAGACTGGCCCCATCCTCCTGACACCCACCCTTAAAGTATTTAGAGGCCTTGATCAGATCCCCCCTCAGTCTTCTCCAGATTCAAAAGCCCCAAGTCGCTCAGCCTCTCCTCAGAGAGATCTTCTAGGCCCCTCATCATCTTTGTAGCCCTCTGCTGTCCCCTCTCCAGCAGTTCCCTGTCCTTCTGGAACTGGGGAGCCCAGAACTGGACCCAGTGCTCCAGATGGGGACTCACCAGGATATGGTAGAGGGGGAGGATGACCTCCCTCCACCTGCTGGTCCCACTTTTCTTGATGCCCCCCAAGGATGCCATTGGCCTTCTTGCCACAAAGGCACAGCTCAGCCTGCATCCCCACCCCTGCGAGGAGACAGGAGGAGCTGAAGGGATTCAGCAGACATTAGCATCTATATTCCGCATGTGACAGTTGCAAAGGAAGGAATTAATTTCCCCTAACGTAAAGAGTCTAAAAATTAAATGGCTGAGAGTCATCTTGGCTTCTTTTTTAACACAGATTAAAAGAGCTGCTATGTGGAGGTCTCCCTTTCTCTTTCCCCAGAAGCATCCCACCCTCGGCACAACTCCTGAATCCAAAGCACGCTGGAGTCCCTGGAAAAAAAAAAAAAATAAATCATGGATGTAATTCTGGAAGGATTTAATCCTCTGCCGCTGCTTCCCAGAGGTTTGGGGAGGTCAGGGCGACTCGGAGGTGGTGCGACAGCCGAGCGGAGCGATCCAAGGCATCCAGCATCCTCCAGGAGATCCACCAGTATCCATTTGCTTCGGTTCAAAAGGAAAAGGGAGACATGGAAGCAAGCAAGGAGATGGACCCTCCACCTCTCTGCTGAGATTAATTGAAATATTTTTTTACTGGTAGATACCACTGATCCTTCCCAGAGCAGCACTTCTCTACTGGAAGCATTCCAACCAGCATCTCGGAAGTTCAAAGGCTACAAGCAAATCCAGACAAAGGTCCAACAGAGGGGCAAAAAAAAAAAAAAAGGTGAAAAATAAAAATAATTTTTGCTGTCCCCCCCCAAAGGCACGGCGGCGTAGGTGTGTGCAGGGTGTCCCCAGCTGCCAGAAAAAGCCCTCCAGGATGAACGAGAACGACCAAGAGACATTTAGAGACCTAAGGGGGGGGCTGCTTGGGAAGGAGAAGTCCTGGAAAGGAGCCCCCCTCCTTTTTTTTTTTACTGCTAGAGCTTTGCACTGAAAAATGCTTGCAAGAGAGGGTTTTATCCTTTGTAGGTCACATTTTTAGCATCCAGCTGTCAGGGGAAGGGCCACAGGGACCAGAGCAGGAGCAGGGAGGGGAAGAAGTTCATCCACATTATTATTTTTTTTTATTATTTACACGGCAGATACTGGTTTTCCACGCACGTTGCCAGCTCCACACAAACTGGTTGTGGTTTTTTTTTTTTTTCTTAATCCACGTTACGTTGAGAAACAAAGCTCAGACACAAAGCGCTGGCCCCTGATGAAATGCGGAGCTGCGTTTCATCTGACTAAGCGGCGCGCGCTTGACATTTGGGCTTGGTGGGTCTCAAGTTTCCCTGGAGTGAGATATGGGCTGACTCTGCAGCAGCCAATCTGGGTCTGAGGCTGGAGATGATGCCGAAGGGAGGCGGGAGGAGAGGGTAGGAGCAACATCCCAAGCGACCGAACACGCCGCCGCAGGACTGGGTAAACCCAGCTCCAGCCAGCCTGACCTCAGCTGCACCGCCGCCCCGTCCTCCTCCACCACCTTCTGGAGATGCTGCTCAGCTGCAAATTCCTCTTTTGGGGTTTTTCCCCCCTCCCGAATTCTTATACTTTTTGCCAGTTAGGAGAGTTTTGAGCTTCCTCTTGCGGCGCCGTTTATCTTCTGGTGTAATCGGAGGCAAGTGGAAGCTGTTTTACAAGACCAGCAATGAATTTCCCAACCCAGGTGGAGCTTGGTGCAATCCAACCAGCGGCACAAAGGGAAATCCTTGCTGCCAGCCCGTGTTCTCTGGTTAAATTGAAATCCTCCCAAGCTCGTTGAGGAACCCCAACTCAAATCCCCAACTCAGACACGTCTTCCCTGGATGGAGAAAATCCCAGCCAGACACCAATCCCACAGCTGAGACTTTTGAGAGGTGTAACCCACAAAAATAAAACCCCACTCCGGGTGGATGTGTCACTGCCCAAGCACGGGGAGCCAGCTGGAAGGAGCTGGCTCTAGAGTATTTTCCTTTGATGCTGGAGAAGTTCTCAGACCCACAAAGTTTCTCTGCTAAATTGTACTTCAAGATGTCTAAAATCCTTTAAGCTTTCCATTTCTCTATCCTCGCTGCATCCACACGTTTCCTCCTCCTCCCCTCTCCCTGAGATTCTGCTCCGAGCAGGGGAATTGCAGCATAAATAACACGAATAATAAAATAAATGCCATTATAAGGGTTGTTAAAAAGTATCACCTGTTCCCGATTTGAGTATACTCCAATCCTTCCGGATGAAATTTAAACCAGATTTGTACAATCCGGTTTTTCGATGAGTAAAACTCCTTTATGGCCTCGTTTTCCACCAACCCACCCCCCCAAAAAAAAATTGCAACACTTGCCATGGTCTCCCAGTTGTCCCTAAAGACCCACTCGTCACCCTCGCTTCCATTTCTCGAGAACGCCGATGAGTGGAAATGAAATTTGCAGAATTGGTTGCACAAATTGTGCAAAAGAAGTCGAGCACGAAGGTAAACGCATCGCTT
This sequence comes from Tringa tobata, assembly GCA_033628505.1. Classification (NCBI taxonomy): domain Eukaryota; kingdom Metazoa; phylum Chordata; class Aves; order Charadriiformes; family Scolopacidae; genus Tringa; species Tringa tobata. The sequence continues at coordinate 32,137 of JAHREE010000464.1, read as the reverse complement.
GGGTGACAACAAGCCTCCACGAACCCTCAAGTCCCAAAAGGCATCTACTCATCCAAAAAGGGACCCTGACCCCAGTCCCAGACCCAGACACCACAAAGCCACTGTTCATAAACTCTATTTGCCAGGTATCTCCATCACCTTGCCTTCAGGTGGTGGCTGGCTTTCTGTCCCAAAGAAGAGCCCCATTGCTCTCTGCCAGCCCAGTGACAGGCATCAGCAAGACCTTGGGCAAAGCTCAGCCCATCACCGATCCCACCTCCTTGGAGAAGGAGATGCTGGAGGTCTCCTAAGCGGCGTCTCAGGCCACGGTGTCTGTTTGTCATCAGCCACGTGATGTGACTGCAGGGACACACAGGTTTCATGGGTGCTGCATCTTGCTACAGTCACAGAATGGTTTGGGTTGGAAGGGACCTTAAAGATCATCTCATTCCAACCCCCTGCCCTGGGCAGGGACATCTCCCACCAGACCAGGTTGCTCCAAGCCCCCTCCAACCTGGCCTTGAACCCCTCCAGGGATGGGGCAGCCACAGCTTCTCTGGGCAACCTGGGCCAGGCTCTCACCACCCTCACAGCAAAGAAGTTCTTCCCCAGATCTCATCTCAATCTTCCCTCTTTCAGTTTGAAACCATTCCCCCTCACCCTGTGGCTTCACTCCCTGATCAAGAGTCCCTCCCCATCTCTCCTATAGGCCCCCTTTAGGTACTAAAAGTCCAGTCATGCAAGATATGGCCTGTTCCTGAGCATAAAGTACACCTGAGATACTCATCTCCTCTGCAAACACCAGCTGGGCCTTTTCAAAGGTGGCTTTGAAAGTGCTCATGTGGAAAAATGCTGGCTATGAACAGTCTAGCCTCAGTGGCCCACACAAAAAACCCTGTAAGATCAGCTACAGCAGTAATTCACAGCATCTTGAAGGATAAAACCGTGCTCCTGCCCTTCTAGATCATCCCAAAGAACCTCTGCCAGCTGTGAAAATACTACAGCACCTCCTGAGCTCCCCTCGACGCTCTGCTTGGCTGAAGGCATCAGCCCCAGAACGTTCGGTCTGAGGAACATCCCTCAGCCACCCAACCTGCAGAAGACCTCGCTCCAGCTGCCAAGCGCAGGAGCTGTAGGTGGTGACGGAGCAGGTATAACCAGTGTGCACCACCTGCCAGAGAACCTGCCACTGAGAGAGACCAAAGCCCAAACCCAAAGGTGATCCAAAACAAACAACGGGAGAATCCACTTCTCTGAGGAACAGTTTGTCCAGGTCACGCGGTTGAAACCTCAAGGGTTTCACGGCAGAGTAACGTCGCCCTGACAGGCCATTTTGGAAGGGTGCACACTCAAAGGTTTTAAGTACACCTACAAAATGGAAATAAAGAGGTCAAAACCCAGGAGAAAGGCCATGCTTTATACCACAGACTGACCCCAGCCTTCCATATTTGCTCCAATTGTCTTCAGTTTTCACACACAGGTGAGAAGGGACCACCACAAACCCAGCTCTGGTGTAATTCTGGGTCTCACAAGAAAGAAAGAAGTAAACTTTTCTTTCCCCATTCCTCAGGAAGGATAAAAGTAACTTTTGGGCTGTCCCAGGGGAAGCTGAGCAGATTTAACACCCACCCACAGGGGACTGGGCTGAAAGAGCTTGCATCCTAAGGCACACTGCAAGGAGGACATCTCCCCAGAGGACAAAGAAGAAGGTTCCTCAGCTGTTGACCAACCATCCTTCAAAATAATCCATAGTTTTCCTTATTCTAGCACTAAGCTGCTCTCCTACCATGCAACTTTAGGGTTGAGACTGGATGAGTCCCACCATGTAGGGTGGACTGATGAGTCCCCATCATGTAGGGGAGGACTTTGTAGAGTAGGGTAGATGGTTGGACTCGATGATCCCAAGGGTCTCTTCCAACCTAGATGATTCTATGATTCTATGTTTAGCAGCTACGTGCATAATTGTGCTTCTATCATCCAGGCGACGAGACCTGAAATGGGAGGAGAGGGATCTTCTTTACTCCTTGGAGAACGCCGCCAAAAAAACCTGCAGAAGCCATGAAACTACCAGCACCGTATACGCACACGCAACAAGCAGCTCTTGGGGCAGGGGGAGCTCCAGTTGCAAGTTTTCCCCGCGGTTTAACGAACACCTTGATAAACTTCAGCATATTTATGGTGGTTTTGGACCTAAAGGATTTTATTTCTACCAAACACGTGCTTTAAAACAGCTGATGGTGATCTCAAAACAAGCCAAACTGACCCCTGCACCGGCCTCCACGGGGCTCACAGATCATAAATTTACGTAAGAAATAAAACTTCCCCGGGGGGACAAACAAAAGGCTGCGCAAACGCGTTCGTTCAGCAACTTCTGAGAACACTCATTTCTTAATCAGACGTTGTGAACGTGGTGCACACCAGCATAACCACAGCTTACCTCCACTGGGATTCAGACTACGCGGTGGTGCCACGCAAAGGAGGACACTAAGGTCCAAGCGCCGGGTCAGGGTGAATCAAGCGGTTGCGCAAAAGAGTAAGGAGATCCCACACGCGTTCCTAAATCTGCCTTGCAATCATCACATCCCCATTTTTGGGGAGTTGAAGATCCTCTTGTGGTGGGGCTGGAACCCTTTATCACAAGCAGATCAGGAGCTGCTTCAGCTGGGGATGCTGCGTGTGACTGATTTGAATGTCAGGTGTTGAATCACACCACCGAGCTCCCCACCTGCAACCTGTTCTTGGCCAATGTCAACAGCAGGTCCTCGTTAGGAAACGGCCAACCAGGAAGCCTGCAACCAGGAGAAGCTTAAGGGTTGGAATGGAAAATGAGAAACGGAGCCATGAATTTGAAAATCAGGTTTTGACTAATTATTGAAAATATGCCAGATTCTGATATCCATTTTACACAATGAGCTCTAGTGTTGGACCAAGCATCTATCCTGGCACTATCAAGGGTCATAGAATCATAGAATGGTTTGGGTTGGAAGGGACCTTAAAGATCATCTAGTTCCAACCCCCTGCCCTGGGCAGGGACACCTCCCACCAGACCAGGTTGCTCAAAGCCCCATCCAGCCTGGCCTTGAACCCCTCCAGGGATGGGGCAGCCACAGCTTCTCTGGGCAACCTGGGCCAGGGTCTCACCATCTTCACAGCAAAGAATTTCTTCCTAAAATTTCATCTAAATCTACCTTCTTTCAGCATCTTTCAGGAAAGAATGACAGGAGCCACCCTGCAACATCAAACAAAATCAGAGAATCTCCTGACACACAAAAATCTTGCTTCTGCTGGCAGCCCTTGAGAAGCAGGTTGAAGTATGAGATGAAGTTCACCACACCAGTAGCAATCTCATGGAGAGGCCCATTCCAGCAGTGCCACACTGAGATATCTCTCTGGCTACCTAGCTATCTCCAGAAATCGTACCACCTAATTTCACAAATGGCTGAGCAACGCGAACTGTGAGCAAGGGGAGAACAGTAAAGGAAGAAAAAAAGGAAATAGAGAACATGCCTACATGGGAAGAGCCCCATGCTACGTCTCCTCCATCACACATGCGCTGGTGGGAGTCACTGACACTTCCTAGGAGAGTCACAATGAAATCCTTCCCATCTCAGAAGCCAATGATTTAGACTGGAATCACACAGGTGGTAGCGACATACCACGAATTCTTTGGGTTTGATTGGCTCTACAATGATTCTCAGGGAATCTATTTTTAGGCCTGCAATTGCATTTTTCCATGGCACTCAATCACTCTGCCTTCCACCCCCATACTGGGCAGAGCAAGAAAAAGCACTCACTGGTGGCAGAAGACAAAGACCGACCCCCCCAGCACAGGAAACATAAACAGACTTGAGCAAGGAAGAGAGCTGCTTTGAAGTGTAAGAGTCATAGCTCCACCACCACAATATCTGGAAGCCATTTTAGGAGAGCATCAGTTCATGCAACACAAAGCGTTGAGCAACATTTAGTTCTTGAGGACCTGACTCCTGAGAGCTTTCGTGCATAGTCACCAAGTTACTGCAACCATAGGAAGAAGCTCCTAGAGGAACTCACACTCTGTATGATGGCAGGGGAGAAGGAACCAAGGGGACATCCACGCTCCCTGCGTACAGCACATGAATCACACTCTTTTTTTAGAAATAGAAATAATGACAGAATGATATGGGGTTGGAAGGGACCTCTGGAGATCATCTCCTCCAACCCCCTGCCAAAGCAGGGCCACCCAGAGCAGGTCCCACAGGAACGTGTCCAGGGGGAGTTTGAATGTCTCCAGAGAAGGAGACTCCACCACCTCCCTGGGCAGCCTCTGCCAGGGCTCTGCCACCCTCACACAAAAGAAGTTCCTCCTCATGTTGAGATGGAACTTCTTGTGGTCAAGTTTGTGCCCGTTCCCTCTTGTCCTGGCCCTGGGCACCACTGAAAAAAAGCCTGGCCCCATCCACCTGACACCCACCCTTCAAGTATTTATAGGCCTTGATCAGATCCCCCCTCAGCCTTCTCTTCTCCAGACTCAAAAGACCCAAGTCCCTCAGCCTTTCCTCAGCAGAGAGATGTTCCAGGCCCCTCATCACCTTTGTAGCCCTAATAATGACTAAATACTGATGGCTGTGTAGGGTAGTTTTGTTCTGTGTCCAACACCTGCCCCAGTGAGGTCTTGGTTATGTCCATGCTTGCTCTTTCCCTCAATTTCAACCCACTCCATACTCTACCTCCTTATTACCTTCCCCTGAATCTTAAGTATTTCAAGAATGACACTGGGAACAGTAGTCAAAAATGCTGAGTTCCGCTGTTTGTTCACCACAACCTTACATGCTTTTCTCCAAATGAGTCAAATTTTTCCCACTCTACCAACAGCAGATTTGCTGAATCTCAGAGTTTTATTATTACTCTTAAAATATGATTTAGAAGTTTCTGGAGTCTGATGAGAATTTTTTTTTTCTTAAAGAGTGTAACTTTAGTTTTGTGCAGGGGAGAAACTTTAGCCTGGTGAGCGTAAGAAAAAAAACTCCCAAAAATGAGTTGTTTAATGATCAATTCAATGATTAGAGATCCAGTAAACACAACTTCTGCTCTCTGTCATCTCTTTAGTTCTCCTTTCTGTTTTTAAATTATGCTATCTTCTGCTTCACACTCTTTCTAGATTTTTCAAATCCCCTTTCAAGACCTCAAAAATCTCTATTTATAAACAACCACAGCAGAGGGGAAAAACATTGTGGTGTAAAATATTCTTGCAAGTAAAACAAATAGCCCAATGAATTTATCATGCGTTTCTTATACTAGAGCTAAAAGTTTATCAAGAGGAATCAAGATAGATATATTTATTTTTTACTCCTTGGAAACAGCCAGAATAAGTACGCTGCTAGAGTACTAGTACACTAGAGAAAAATATGTGAAATAGAAGACATTTGCTCAACATGTTTGGATATGAGGAATTTGCAGAAGGATCTACCAGAAAAATTCCAAGCTCCGGTTCGCCGCCAAGGTTAAGATCTCTCAAAGGAAAACTCAGATGAGTTTTCCTTTGAGATATAGTCTGAGCTTCATTAACTGATTAGTTAGTAATAGGAAGGATAAACCTTTCATAGAGGTTATCAGGCAGCAACACAGAAATAAAAACCCCAAAACCTTTCTTTTTTTGTCACACCTTCCACCTCCATAGTTTTGGGTCATGGAAGCCAAAAAAGATATAAAATTGGAAGTCTCTAAGTGGCTTGGGGTTAACGCAGAGGACCTGCTGTGACACCTGTGTTTGGGACAGCAATAAACCATCTGGCCTGCTGGCAGCGGCCAGGTTCTGTCCTTCTCCACCACCACGGGCAGGAATTCTGTCTGTCTGCTGTTGTGTCACCCCAATCTCTCCATGGATTGGCACCTTTACCTTCCCGAGTTTGCCATCTTAAGCTTCTGCGCAACCGTTCGCCCTCTCGCTGATTCTCAAAAAGATGAAAGCTGAGGTTTCGCAATCACAAATGCCACCTTTGGGCAATTCCTCATCTCTCAGAGAACAGATTCAGCCCAGGTAGGGTGTGAACCTACAGCCCTGCTCTTGCTGAATCAGAGCAAGAGCCTGACCATCAGTGGAAAAACAATAGGTGCTCTGGCTCAATACCTGCCAGGATGAATTTATCACGCTGACAATTTCGAATAGCTGTGGATTAGCAGCCTGAGACTGGAGATTAGGAGAGGGTTCTTCACCGTGAGGGTGGTGGAGCACTGGAACAGGTTGCCCAGGGAGGTGGTTGAGGCCCCTTCCCTGGAGATATTCAAGGTGAGGCTCGACGAGGCCCTGGGCAACCTGGTCTAGTTGGGGGTGTCCCTGCTGACTGCGGGGAGGTCAGATTAGATGACCTTTGGATGTCCCTTCTGGCCTGGACAACACTATGACACTATGACTACACCTGATCTGCCCTGCAATTCCTGCGACTCCGGCGTTTGGACCTGGCGTTACTTACCCTCCAGCTGGATTTGTTATCAAACAGCAGCCTTAAAGAAGTTCAAAAAAGTCACCCTTTTATCTCAACTCACCTTCCGTGAAGAAATATAAAACTAAAACCAACAATCACGTTCCAATCTACCCATTCCATTGAATTTTTGATGTAGGTGTATCTAAGTCAGCAAAGACATCACTAGCAACAGGTTCCTTGTAGCTGTAGAAGGGGGGAAACTGCACCCCTGTTATTAAACCCTTAGTTTGTGAACTCTCAAAAGGATTAATTTCCCCTCTGATCCCCCCACCTCTGCTGCCCCCCAGCACCCCAGTGCAGCATCCAGCTCACCCAGTCAGACAGGGTGGAGAGGGGAGACAGAGCCCTGCCCAGCTTAACAGCATCG
>JAHREE010000464.1:0-15665 GCA_033628505.1 Tringa tobata | reverse complement strand
TACTAGACTCTAAATGCATCTCATTATGGAGAGATTTTAGTATGCCTGCTACGCGTGAGAGTAACGGGAGGGTCTCATGTGGACAATACAAAGACCATTAATGACAGCCAAGTAGACTTTCCCCCCCCTTTCTCTCTCTTTTTCTTTTTTTTTTTTAAAAATAATGAATTCTCTCACTACACATTGTGAGGCTCTCTCAGACTGAGCTCCTGTTCTCAGATCTGTTGCTGTCACCTCGATGAATCTCATCGGGTCTTTTTGAGTTGCTGGGGACGAGCCGCGGCGTTAAGGAGTTAGGATACTAACTGTTTCTCCTTATAATTTATGAAGTTTTTAAAAAAAGCCCTAGAAAGAAGGGGCTGGTTTAGAAAGCACAATGACTGGCATGAAAGAAACCCTCCCTCCACATTTGCTTTGAAGTTTGGGTTAGTCAGATAGTGTCCCGTGAAGAAAACGAATCTGACAATGCTTCATTTGCATTTCTACTGCCACATGGAACCAGTCCACAATGACCTCTCTGAAGAGAAAGGCAGAAAGGAGAAGCTGGGATACAACGCTGTCTACAAACTAAACAGAAGGGAAAAATCCCAGGGTGTGCCTGGATCAGCTTTGAGGGTTCGTTTCCTTTAACAGCTACTTGTTTAGGAAGCATCAAATATTTCTAGATAAATTTCTAATGAAAAAAAAATAAAAAGAGAGAGAAGCAGTGGGTTTGCCAAAATAATTACTGAACAGACACGTATTCTGGAATCCAATCTTTGAGAAACTGAAAGGTGTACACGTAGGCAACACTCCTTTGGCAAGAGGCAAGGAAGACAACTCATAGTTGAACTTTTAACAATGGCATTTAAAGCCTACAGGGAACTAAAGTGAATTTCAGGAGAAAAGCATTTCTAAGAAGATTGAGAGAGGGCACATTTGAGTCCCCATCCCTGGATGTGTTGAAGAGATGATGAGATGTGGTGCTGAGGGATATGGTGTAGGGGAGGACTTTGTAGAGTAGGGTAGATGGTTGGACTCGATGATCCCAAGGGTCTCTTCCAACCTAGATGATTCTAGGATTCTATTTTCTCGAGTTACTAAGAGAGAGAGTAAAAAAGGGAGAAAATAAGGTGCCTGGGGGACTATCATTCAGTAAATCAGTCTCTCTGGACTGATGCAGTGGAATGGACTCTGTAGAAACATCACAAACATCTTCAGAGCTACCAGCCTGAGCGTACCGCAGCCTCCTTTTCTTGCCTTTAAAACACCCAACGCCGTTTCATGCAATAAAATAACCTGCTTTATGACAACTTACCGATGCCCATTATGGAAGGGTCACAGCCAGAGGAGTGATAGGCCACTATTCTTGCCAGAGGAGTAAGATTGTGTTTTTTAAGTGCTGATTCACTGGCAATGATGACGGCGCCGGCTCCGTCGCACACCCCCTGGCAATAAGAGAGAAAAGCATTCTTAGGGGAGAAAATAAAACAAACAACTCCCCCCCAACACACGCTTTAAACTAAATATGCCCCTCAAAACTAGCTCGAATCCACTATTAATGTTGGATAAGGTATGTACTATTAATTATAAAAGATACTTTGCAGACACCCATACTTAGTGTGGCTGTGATCTATTTGGGGCAGGAATTCAGCTTATATGAATATATGAATATATCCTTCTGGGCCAAAGAACATTAATCAATTGATGAAGATAATGACTGTAAGAGGAACAGTCTGTAATGACATGCTGTAAAGCAGCCAGTCTGCTCTGGGGAAGGGCACAATGTGGTCTGGAGGATAAGAATCGTGGTACAAAGAAGAGCAGCAGCGCGGCCACTAATATAATGCATGATTTGCAAAACAAACATTCAGTAATTATTGAAAGTAGAATGGTTAATTCTAAATATCCACTGCAGTGTATAACTCAAGGCTGAGTCTTGAGTCAATGTCTCACTAAAAGAACAGTGACAATCCACAGAACCAAATTTTAGGACACAGGAGCAGCCTGAAGGATCCCCTGCCATCTCAGGGCTGGAAGAGTCAACCAGGGGCGTTCAACTGCAGAATTAGAAATCGTTTTCATCAGGAGACACCGCTGCCAGCCAAAGGTGGCTCAGTGAGCCACAAATCCAGCCACAATAAATTTGGAGAAGCTTAGAGGTGACACTGTCACAGCCCAAGGCTTTGACGTACTCACTGAAGCATTCCCAGCAGTCACCGTTCCATCCTTTTTAAAGATCGCCGGGAGCTTTGCCAGTTGTTCCAGAGTGGTTTGGGGTTTGGGGTGCTCGTCCTTTTGCATATTTTCTTTCCCCTTTTTCGTTTTCACTTCAATTGGTGCCATCTCAGCATTAAAGTAACCAGCGTCCTGAGCTGCAACCACAAAAAGGCAAGTAAAAAGGACTCCGATAAAAATACGGAGACGATTGCGCAGCGTGACCAAGAATCCCATTTTCATGTGCACACAACTTTTGCTCTATTTTCACCAAGAGTTCAGGGACAGTACTGTTTATGCTTTATTTTGCTTAAACAGGCTGGTTGGTGTTTTACTGTTTGTTTGTTATTTTAGAAACTGGGCAAAAACTCTCCAAATACATTCTCGAAACTCTCCAAAGAAAGGCTCAAATATTAAAGTGTTATTTCAGCTTTAAATAACAAATATTTCTTCTTTTTTTTTCTTATTTTTTTTAACCACTAGATTTATTTTTTGGTACACATAGCAGCATGGTTTTGCTTTATTCTAGAGCTCTGTCACTTATCAGAGGGCCAAGAAGCTGAAAGTCTCGCTCAGGGAGGAAGGTGGAAAAAAATCCTGAGCCCCATTTTCTCTGCTGATAACCAGCATAAGTTATTGTATATCAATTAAAATCCTGTCCAAGCTGCTCCTTCACAGGATCTCACAGGCAAGTCACGCTCTTAGAATGGGATTCAGACAATATCAAGACATTCTAGGTATCCAAGCATCTGGCCACATCACCTAAGATGTCATTAGATGCCAAATTCAGGCAACTAAACGGTACCTTTTGGGTCCACAAGCACAGAATCACATGGGGTTGGAAGGGACCTCTGGAGATCATCTCCTCCAACCACCTGCCAAAGCAGGTCCACCCAGAGCAGGTCCCACAGGAACCTGTCCAGGTTGGGGTTTGAATGTCTCCAGAGAAGGAGACTCCACCACCTCCCTGGGCAGCCTCCTCCAGAGCTCTGCAACCCTCAAAGTCAAGAAGTTCCTCCTCATGTTTAGATGGAACTTCTTATGTTCATGTTTATGCCCATTTCCTCTTGTCCTTTCACTGGGCCGTATCTGATGTTTTTATCTGAAATTCCTGTATCTGATGTTTTTTAGCTACCTCTGAACTTTCTCAATAAATCCTACAAAATCTTCTTCTTTCCTGATTAGCCACAGGACTCTCTCTTTAGCGTGGAATAAGATGAACTGGTCATAACAAGCAGAAATAAAAACAGCCAGGCAAAATCCTAGAAAACAAGAAAGAAGCAAAAGCCTCTTCAGGGGCATGGTTTCTAGCAAAGGCTCCAGGAATGGCAGGAGTTAACTAACAGGATCAGCAGGGAAGGTAACATCTAATTGAGAAAGCACTGCTACACCCATTGAAAAAAAGCACAAAATCTTCCTCCAAGAGTAGCAGCTGTTAAAAAGCACCATCATTAGAATGTAAAAGTAACTCAGTATCACTGAATTATGGCTTTGGTCATGTAAACTACCCGAAGAACAGTTTAAACAACTATCACCTCTTCACATTCTATCTGCTCTAACTGTTCAAGAGTTGTAGAACAGCATGTGACTTGAAAAAGAAATAAAAAAAGGATTTAGATCAATTACAGGACACACTAGCATGCAAGACAGATGTGGTTAGCTGTGGGAGATGACTGTTCTGCAGTGAAGTAGAAAGGAGAATCATGTCCCACGCCTGGGACAACGCTGCTCTGCTGCGAGGAAGACAAGGGCATGGCATCCCACCAAAGGGGCACCAACAAGCCACATTCATGAACATGAATCCTGCTCAGGCAGGAGGTGACACGTGACAGGCCAATGGCATTTGCTGCCTAAATGGCTTTTGAGTGTCCACTAGGAAGACGGGCCAAGCCAGTGGAAAGGGGCTCGTTACTTCATCTGCTGATTGCCACAGCACCTGACTCCTTATAGTCAAAGTCAAACCCCTAAGGAGTTTGTACCACAAGGCAAAAAAAACCCCCACAAATTAGAGTATCTGCAAATCAAAAGACAAATTACACCAAGATACTTTGAATCGATGTTAAAAACCCACTAGATTTGAAACCGGTGTCGTAAAAATAATTCCATTCCTAAATTTACTAACCAGCTTTGCATCTCTGTTGCGTTTTGAACGCGTATCGGTCGCAGTCCTCTCGTGTGATGTTGTGTTTTGCAGCCAGATTTTCAGCTGTGATTGCCATTGGGATTTTAACATGTGTGTCTGTCAGGCCCGTCCACAATGTGTCTTCCAACTGCATGGAACATTATGAAAAGAAAATGATAAAGCCCAGCAGTATTAAGATTTATTATTGACAGTTTCTAATTACTCAGCAGCCTTTTAGAAACTAATATCTCTGCAAAATTAAGTCAGGTTACCTACAGATATTTGATTTAAATTAGAGCAAACACAGTGCAAGTTCTTGTGTGTTATTTTAATTAACCTACATTGTGCTTTAGTGTGGTTTTTTTCCACTCATGTGGGCCTGAAAGATTTGGGGAAAACCTCTGATTCTTAGCATTTCAGTGTATTTCACTGTTGCATGAATTATTTATTAGAGACTGATGAGAAAACACACCCGTCTTCCTGCTCAAAACATCTCAGGGGAGAAAACACCCAAGTCTGACTTCATTTAACCTGATAAAGGCCACCTCAGTCCAGTTCAGGTGAGGTTTGTCACCTCCCTGTCACCAGTAAAGTTCTGCAAGATAAATATAATAGTATAATTCAATTATCTAAACGATAAGAACTCAGCGGCACCTATGGAGACTCACTGCCATCAGCAACCTGGGGAAGGTGTTCTCTGTAGGAACTGAGGTTTTGTCACAGTGTCACCCAAAATTCACAGAGGAGAATCAAGCATCATTCATATTCACCATCATCATAATGGAAAAACAGCGTAGAAAAGGGTTGAAACACTGAAATATCCCAATTTAGCATTTTGATGTCGGTTACGACCCGCTGAGTAAACAGTCATTATCAGAGCAGAAGCGGGTCCCGCCGCAAATTTCCCCACAGGATTCACTAAGGATTTATCTTTAGAAGAAAAGGTAAAAATAACTAATCTGTCAATGGATTTAATTTAAGAGTTTTGGAAAAGCTACACAACTGAACCTACTGTTTTGATGATGTCTGAATACTGAACAAATGCTCTGAACAAATGAATCAGGATCTGATCTCCAATAGTTCCATTTGAAAGGATATAGTGTCTCTACGTTACTCTGTAAACATGACTTTATTCAGAGGGGAAAAAAAAAAAAAAAAAAGGAAAAAGTGAAAAAACAAAGCACTAGACCTTGAGATCTGCTCCTAATTTGGTTCCAAATCGAATGTTTCGAACTGCGTAAGGAGCCTGGCTCATGTTTTCAGCTCCACCGCACAGAACGACTTCTGACTCGTTAAGGCAAATTTCCTGTTAAGAGAAAAACAAAACAGATTGAGGATTTAGTTTGCTGCTTTTGTAAGACAGTAACAACTGCTTTAGAAAAATAGTTTTAGAAAAACAGTTTTAGAAAAACAGTTGTTACTCATCACCTAAAAAGCCACATGCAGAGAACGTATTCACGCTTCGCCGTGTGTATCATTTATGAAGTGTTTACCCTTTTTATTAAAATTGGGGTCTGTCTCTTTCGTTACACGTTCCTTCTTCCTCCTTTCAGCCAGGAATGATTCTATCAATGAGGGAAAGGAGAATATGGGTGCACACATAGGACAGGACTGAGGAACAAAGCCATCAAACATCTGCATGCTCGTGTGGTTAGGTTCAGGGATGGTCGAGCGCTTTATTTTCTGAGCTCCCAATATTCTCAAATTAAACCTCAAAGCCTTGTGATTCTAAAACTAAAACTGGAAAATCATTTTAGAGAACATTAGCCAGCTAAGCTGCCAAAAGAAACCCCCAAAATGCACTAATTCATCATTGGCATAGAACCTAAAAGGTCTAATTACTAAATGTACCATCAGACCACTTAAAAATTCTGCTTCCTTAAAACGATTCGCCCAGTTGGACAGTTATTTGTGTACCGGAATGGAAGCAGATGAAATTATCTCGATGTTCATTTAAGATGACTAGTTAATAATTAGCATGACTGATTTGTAGTAATACGTGCTCAGACGCTTCCTATCATTACCAAAAACTCCAGCAGCTCAGAATAGAAGCTGCAGCTTTGGGTTTTTTTGCCGGAGAAATACAGAAACAGTAGCTGCATCGACGAAACGCCGTCTTTGGAAGAGATCTCCCAACCATACTTTTGATATAAGGGTCAAATTCCCCAAGAGATTTTTTTTGGTGTAGACTTAACGTGTATAGTTTTTGCAGAAATCACTAGAAAAACCAAAAGCCAGATAATGTTGTAAACGTGTAACCTTAACTCTACATTGGCTTCCCCAAGTTTTTCTTTAGAGGACCAGATATAAAATAATTCACCAGCCAATGGGAACTTTTTTTTTAAAAAAAAAAAAAAACCACTTATATCCATAAAATACCCTTTTATTTTGTAAAGTCTAGATCATTACTAGTCATTGATCACTGGTCTGTATGAACAAAGGAAATAAAAATCACTCTACCACTGTACCATCTTAGTGGTTATGGCCAACTGCTCCAAAAAAGTTGATTTTCTTCTGTTTTAGAGGAAGTGACACTATAAATTAGCTAACCCATGAGTGGGTTTGGATCTTTGAATAAAAAGACACTTAAAAAGCACAGGTTACGTGGCTAGGTGAGAACATAAACAATGATCAGAAGATTAAAGTCTCCTGTTGTGGTTCTGACACCCAGTAATTCCAATTTATAGAATCATAGAATGGTTTGGGTTGGAAGGGACCTTAAAATCATCCAGTTCCAACCCCCTGCCCTGGGCAGGGACACCTCCCACCACACCAGGTTGCTCCAAGCCCCATCCAGCCTGGCCTTGAACCCCTCCAGGGATGGGGCAGCCACAGCTTCTCTGGGCAACCTGGGCCAGGCTCTCACCACCCTCACAGCTAAGAAGTTCTTCCCCAGATCTCATCTCAATCTCCCCTCTTTCAGTTTAAAACCATTACCCCATGGCCTGTGGCTCCCCTCCTTGATCAAGGGTACCTTCCTAGCTTTCCTGTAGGCCCCCTTCGGATACTGGAAAGCTGCTATAGGTCTCCCCATATCCTTCTCTTCTCCAGGCTGAACCCCAACTCTCTCAGGCTGTCCTCATAGGAGAGGAGCTCAGCCCTCTGAGCATCCTCGTGGCCCTCTCTGGACCCATTCCAACAGGTCCAGGTCCTTCTTGTGTTGAGGACTCCAAAGCTGGACACAGTTCTCCAGGTGGAGTCTCACAAGAGCAGAACACAGGGGTAGAATCACCTCCCACGACCTGCTGGCCACGCTGCTTTTGATGCAGCCCAGGATGAGGGGGGGGCTTTCATACAAACAAGGTCAAAGGATGCAACTATTACACAAGTGAGCTCTATTTCACTTGTTGCATTCCTTATATTAAACTCAAAAATAGCTACAATTATAATTTTTAAAACCAACCACAATATATGGCACCGTGGAGGCTGAAATCTTGCACAAAACCATGCAGGACAATAAAAAGTCTCTACCAGTAGTAACTATAAATCCATGATAAGACTCATCCCAACCACAAAGTTCACATTTCTACACACGTCTCTTCTCTCGTGTTGACAGTCTGATAAAGTTTACAACTAATACAGGAAAAAAAACCAGAACTTTGTACCTGACATCCACTGGCAATGGACTGGAAACCAGAGCCACAAAGTCTGTTGACAGTGAGGGCTGGAACTGGGACAGGAACTCCCACGCGTAAACCAACATGTCTGGCGATATAAATGGCATCTGCGGCGCTCTGGGGACACAACAAACAGGAGGTCTCGTTACCACTCTCATTTCTTCAGAAAGTAAAAGTAAAACCTGGAAAGGTGTTAATCGTATCCTTGATGAAGGTATGTCAGGTATGGTTTAACAGAAATCCTGCTAGTCATAAGAAGCACTTTGATTCACAGAATCACAAAACGCTATGGGGTTGGAAGGGACCTCTGGAGATCATCTACTCCAACCCCCTGACAAAGCAGGGCCACCCACAGCAGGTTGTACAGGAACGTGTCCAGGAGAGGTCTGAATGTCTCCAGAGAAGGAGACTCCACCACCTCCCTGGGCAGCCTCTGCCAGGGCTCTGCCACCCTCACATGAAAGAAGTTCCTCCTCTTCTTTAGGTGAAATTTCTTATGGTCAAGTTTGTGCCCGTTTCCTCTTGTCCTGTCCTTGGGCACCACTGAAAAAAGCCTGGCCCCATCCTCCTGACACCCACCCTTCAAGTATTTATGGGCCTTGAGCAGATCCCCCCCTCAGTCTTTTCTTCTCTAGCCTCAAAAGACCCAAGTCCCTCAGCCTTTCCTCATCAGAGAGATGCTCCAGGCCCCTCAGCATCTTTGGAGCCCTCTGCTGTCCCCTCTTCAGCAGTTCCCTGTCCTTCTGGAACTGGGGAGCCCACAACAGGACCCAGTGCTCCAGATGGGGCCTCGCCAGGGCAGAACAGAGGGGGAGAATGACCTCCCTCCACCTGCTGGTCCCACTCTGCCTGATGCCCCCCAGGATGCCCTTGGCCTTCTTGGCCACCAGGGCCCATTGCTGGCTCATGGGCATTCTATTGTCCACTAGGACTCCCAGGTCTTTTTCCTCAGAGCTACTCTCCAGCAGGTCACCCCCAACCTGTCCTGGTACAGGAGGTTATTTCTCCCCGGGTGCAGCACCCTACACTTGCCCTTGTTGAAGTTCATCAGGTTCCTCTCTGCCCAACTGTCCAAGTCTTGCTGTATGACGGCACAGCCTTCTGGTGTGTCAGCCACCCCTCCCAGTTTTGTATCGTCAGCAAAGCTGCTGAGGGTACCTTCCATCCCTTCATCCAGGTCATTGATGAATATATTGAAGAGGACTGGACCCAGCACTGATCCTTGGGGAACCCTACTTGTTAGGGACCTCCTAATGGATTCTGTTCCACTAATCACGACCCTCTGAGCTCTGTCTTTCAGCCACTTTTCAATCCACCCCACTGTCCATTCTTCTAACCCTCACTTCCTAAGCTCACCTATGAGGATGCTGTGGGAGACTGCGTCAAAAACCTTGCTGAAGTCAAGGTAGACAACATCCACCGCCCTCCCTTCATCTATCCAAACCAGTCATGCCATCGTAGAAGGCTATCATGTTAATTAGACATGACTTCAAAATTCACTTCAAGATTCACTTCAAAAAGTCACCATCCTTTATGGTCAAAAAAGACCAATGTCTTAATATGCATTTTAAAAATCTTTTCCAAACAGAGAGAACACTCATGCTGTTGGGGATCATGCCCTGAGCTAATATGTATTATAAAGACAAAGTTCTGTCTTCTTGCCAATGCAAATTCAGAAAAAGAAAAAAAAAAAGGAAAAAAAAAAGAATTTAATCAAGCCACTTCTGCTGAAAAAGGGGAGTTTAAAATGGTCGTACATTTATAGTTATTTAAACTCTACCATAAAACACTTGAAAGGAATCCAGGGCTAAAAAAAGAAAATCTGTCAGGATGGGGAAGTATGATGCAAAGGAAAATAAATATTTCAACATAAAAAGGCTTTTTTTTTTTTTTCATTAGGAGAATGCTACTTTTTTTATGTGAAAACATTACGAGAGATTTGGATGCTGCAATATTTTTTCTCTAGGCCACAAACACTTCTTACAAAACCTATAGAAATCAAATCCAAGAAGCTGAGATGGCAGCTGTAGGAGACAGGAGAATCAAACGGCTGAAAATCCTTAAGGAATACTGCATGTCTGTTGACTTACCACAAAAGTTCTCAGGGTTTTGTTTCTTCTGCACCCTTGGAAGCCTCAGTGCAAAATAAGACTGCCTACCCTTAATAATGGTGAAGTCAGAATAGAAAACAAAACAAAAATAGAAATGCTCTTTGCTGTCTTGCCTAAAACCAAGACCTGAATCTAGACATGTGGCTAATTGCAGTTTTGCAATGCTGGTGCCCCGCACACAATAGCATCTACATCACAAGGTCTTTGGAAAAGATATGATTGTCCAAGTATCTCTGCCAATCAAGGCACGTATCCTTCAAAATCAAAGCAAACCCAGATTCACTCAAAAAAAGTTCCAGAGAAAACTTTAAGGATTCACATCAGTTACACTCTCCAGAAAGAAAAGGTTTTATTAAATCCAGTGAAAACTCACTGGTCATCAAGCTACGAAGCTCGAGCCATTAAGAACTTCTTTGGTGTGAGGGTGGTGAGACCCTGGCCTAGGTTGCCCAGAGAAGCTGTGGCTGCTCCATCCCTGGAGGGGTTCAAGGCCAGGTTGGAGGGGCCTTTGGGCAACCTGGTCTGGTAGGAGGTGTCCCTGCCCATGGCAGGGGGTGGCACTGGATGGTCTTCATGGTCCCTTCCAACCCAAACCATTCTATGATTCTATGAAAATAGGAAAAACGTACCAGGGACCAGCAACTAATCGTTTCATGAATCCACATTTTTCAGATGAGCTTGTCCTAGTTTAAGCCACCTTTGGTACTAAAAATAGAAAGCTCAGTCTTGCTCCCAATGATATCACAAATCACGCAGGGTAGGTCCCTTAAACATGAAGAGGAAACACTACACGATTAACGCTACTTACTCGTTCCATCTCCACCCCTTTGGTTTATTCTTGGCTGCAGAGCAGAGGTAACTATCTATAGGACCGCAGCGAAGGAGATGATGGAAATCATCACCCACCAGCAAATTTTCCATGCTACTGACCTGCATGACACTGCCGACGACGACGCTGTCAATCATCTCAGGAGAAACCTTGCCAGCAGCCAGCGCAGCTCGAGCAGCATGTTCTGCCAAATCGGTGGCCGTGAAGTCCTTCAGCAAACCTCCGTAGGTCCCAAAGGGAGTCCTCTTCGCTGCAACAATGAATACACCTGCAACAGAAGCAAGAGTTATCCGGATCTGCAGAGCCTAACAAAAAGAAAAATCACCGAAGACAGCCTCAACTGGACCACATCTTAAATTCACAAATAAATATCACAGAATCACAGAATGATACGGGGTTGGAAGGGACCTCTGGAGATCATCTACTCCAACCCCCTGCCAAAGCACAGCCACCCACAGCAGGCTGCAGGTGTTCAGGTGGGTTTGGAATGTCTCCAGAGAAGGAGACTCCACCACCTCTCGGGGCAGCCTCTGCCAGGGCTCTGCCACCCTCACAGGAAAGAAGTTCCTCCTCATGTTGAGATGGAACTTGATATGTTCATGTTTGTGCCCATTCCCTCTTGTCATGTCCCTGGGCACCACTGAAAAAAGCCTGGCCATCCTCCTGACACCCACCCTTCAAGTATTTATAGGCCTTGATCAGATCCCCCCTCAGTCTTCTCTTCTCCAGACTCAAAAGACCCAAGTCCCTCAGCCTTTCCTCATCAGAGAGATGCTCCAGGCCCCTCAGCATCTTTGTGGCCCTTTGCTGGCCCCTCCCCAGCAGTTCCCTGTCCTTCTGGAACTGGGGAGCCCAGAACTGGACCCAGTGCTCCCACTGGGGCCTCTCCAGGGCAGGGCAGAGCAAAGCAGAGGGGGAGGATGACCTCCCTCCATCTGCTGGTCACAATCTTCCTGATGCCCCCCAGGATGCCATTGGCCTTCTTGGCCAATGGCATAGACATGTGAAGCCATGCAGCCCGAGATAAATAAAGATATAGCAATACTTTAGACTGGGAAGATACGCAGAATTAATGGGTAGAAAGAAAAGCTGGGAAGATTCCAGAAACAACTCTTTTCCACAAAGAGGTTTGGATACTGGCAGAGGCAGTTTGGATACCGGGCAGAGAAAAGGAGGCTGCTACACCACATCAGGCATCAGTGCTAGTGAACTAAAAGCATGGAAGTAACACCCACGAAATTCCATAGTGGACATCTGTGAAATAAGCAGACAAGGAACAGTTCTTTTAAGAAACAAAGAGGCCATTCCCTCAACCTAGAAAAAATAGAAGATTTTTGGTTTATACTCTGAAAGTTTCACAAAGAATAATAATTAAAAAAAAGCAAGCAAACAAAAAACTTGTTTTATATGCATTTTAACTTTGATTCCTTTACAAAAAACTTGTTTTATATGCATTTTAACTTTGATTCCTTTAACTTAAGAGGACAAAATACCTACTCAGAAACTTCATGCTATTTCCAGAATGACATAGGTCACGTAAACTGGATTAGCATCAGTCTTCCAAGTTTCTGAGAAGAAAATCCAGTTTTCAACAGGCATTGTTTGTACAAATGCATTGGCCAGAAGGAATCTGTACGAATTTCTGCTTGGGAGAAGCTGCCTCTGAACCAAATTGAACGTCTACTGACTGCTGGGCACAGCAACTCTCTGCTTCTGTGGGCAGAAACAAATGGGAAGCAGGCTGTGAACTTTCCCCCAGTTAAATGGAGCTCACCTCCCCTTTCCTCCAGCATGCTGCAGCTATTTTAAGTAATGCTAAAAGGATATCTACAGATAAAAGAAGGAAGGCAAATGAAAATGCCCGTTCATGAAGCTGCTCATGAGGGCTGTTTTCAGCCCCTCTGTTAGAGGCTGGGTGATCCATGCTGGTTTGCTGGAGGGGAGGGTGTTTCTCCATCCCCCCACGTATTTGGATCCCAGACAACGTGTTTTCCAGAAAAGGACTTTCCAAACTGGTGAAGGTCAAGGCTGTTCCGCTGAAAAAGACTCGAACGCAACGTTGGGATCTCAAACAGGCAACAAACAAGCTCAGAAGATGGGAAATAGCCTGAAGTAGACTAAGCAAGAACTGCAGGTTAAGGATAGGGATAAATGATAAAAGCAACGTGGTTTTCAAAGCCATAAAGACAGCAAAACAGAGTAACACCCTCACACCCTGATGCTGCCCACCAGCTTCTCTCTGGGGTACCCAGAAGACCTTAAAAAGTAATCTTTGCTAAGCACACCACTGCTGCTCCCTTAAAACGTAGCACTCACATGGAATTTATTTCCTCAAAGGGATGAATGATATGGTCACTATGATACAGCCAAAAAGAGAGAAAACACTTTTCAGGTTTTCAAGTGTAGAAGGAACACCACAGTCACTAAAACATATGTATCTCAAGAGGTTTCTGTATATTCAGAGCTCTGAAAAGTGCCAAAGCACAAATACCCAGGCTTGGAACCGACCCCTTGTATCCCCACAGCGTGTGCTATATCCATCATCAGTTTTCACTCTTTGTTTGATCATCATCCAGTTGATACCAGCCAGTAATTCAATTTAATCCGAAATAATTCTTCATCCATTGACCAAAAACTTCTTACTTTGTCCATATTTTTTCAAAAGAAGCTGAAAACTACTCACAACCACAAGCTATGAAGCCCTGCAAGGTTTTTTAACAAAGGTGAGGACGCTTTAACTGATTTATGTTTATGGAAACCAGGTGTGTTCAATATAGTCATTGCAGAATTAGTTAAGTATTCAGGTGAGGGGTTTAAATTTAGACCAGTAGTTTTCATTTAACAACCCAAAACGCATTGTTACTAACAATAGTTTCTTGAATGTTAAGTTTGAGCCTTCATTAAAATGTTAACAACACTTGTTACAAAAAAAAAAAAAAAAAAGACCCTTAGCTCTTTTAAGGATTAGCTCATGTTCCTAAGCTTATCTTCCCTGCAGCAAAGCAGGCCTGGACACTCCTCTTGCCACCACTTGGCCACCTACTCCTGTCCCTGTCCCTCCTCCAAAATTGTGCCAGCAACAGCCGATGAGAAGGTTTTGCTGTGGGGCAGCTCAGGGACCCGACCAAGCTCAAAGAACTTGTTCCCCTCCCCTTCGGCCAGGTTGTTGGTTATCCAGGTTATTTGCTAATTCACATACACCCTTGTTGCCTTACAAACAAACAGGCCGGGACGAGGATGGAACTTTGCCCTTAAAACTTTTCTTTCACAATAATCACAACGTCTCTCTTTCGCCGCTTCTTCGTCACAGCGCCACGAGGCCAAAGCGTAAACCAGAGCAGCTCACGCTGAAACTAACTGCTGGAGCTGAAGACAAACCCAGGGTTGGCAGAAAATTAAAGGGCTAATTTTCATTTGGAGCAGTTGTGCTCCTCAAGTTCACCCTCTGCCTGCTCAATAAAACACTAATTCGAAGGCTGGACTGAACCAGCGAGGGAAGAAGAAGCAGCATCACAACCCCTGTTTGAGTTACGCTGAATTAAACTGACAACAGAGCTGTTCCCCTCAGGGTATGTTACTCCAAAGCCTGCCTAATTTTGCTTGATTGGTGAGATTTCTACAAACGCTGGTCCCTCCACAAACCTTCAGGAGGGGCAACAAGGGGTGGCTCAAGTCCTGAGTGAGAAAGGACTCTACGGCCTTTGACAGCTCTTCTGGAGTCTCCATTAATTAGTACCGTCCTATATTAGCACGGCAAGAGTTCCAGAGTCTCCACAATTTTCCAAGGTGATAAACATTGGGTGAGAGCAGAACACTACTGAATGCATACGGATCTGGAAGCTTTTGGGGCTAGAAAGCTAAGGTCACTCTGACTCCTTATCAAACATTCAATTCAAGACATCTTTTAATCTCTTTTTTTAATGGCCTGAAACATTCTCTAACCCACCAGCGTTTCTCAAATGCGCTTGGTATGAAAACATTTCTTCATCAGATCCTATTAACGTCAAAAAACAATTAAGGAGCAAGAAGTGTGTATGAAAAACATGGTGGTGAGAGAGGAGAGAAGATCCTGAAACAGGCACAGAAAACAAACAGCAAACAAGTACGGGCAAAGCTGCTCTGTGTTATCCAGCTCAGCAGAGCAACACAGAATTCCTGCAACGCTGACACGACCGGCTTTCAGCCCTGAAACCTCAAACCATGACTTACACATAGGTTATTATTGAGGTACAGCCTGCCAAGCAGCAAAGCACTGTCAAATGGGTAGAAAGCCTTATTTTGAAAGATTTCAACTTTGCTTTTAAACAAGATCATGTATTAAAGGGTATATTCATCTTATGCCTTATTTATCTTATGAAACCCCATGGGTAGGGGGGTCCCTGCCGGGGGCAGGGGGGGTCAGAACAAGATGATCTTTAAGGTCTCTTCCAACCCGAACCAGTCTATGATTCTATGATTTTTTTAAAAGGCATAAACTTTAAACCACAGAGAGATTAAAGCAGTTCTGTACACAAAACACTTTTAGGAATGGTTGGTGCTCACACAGGTTATCCTGCACCGTTACCACTAATACAGGCAGGGGTTCGATCTGAAAAAAGAAACTTTCAGTCACTGATACCTCAAGTGTCACTTCTAGTCACTGTACATAGACCTGGCCAGTTATTTGACATATATATGCACCCTTTGCTACAGGTTTGCTTCTACCACAACTGGTTTAAGCACTGCAGAATGTCGACCACAGCATATTCAATATAAATTCAAATAGTGCTCAAAATAGACCGACACTGCAT
>JAHREE010000463.1:1969529-1998944 GCA_033628505.1 Tringa tobata | reverse complement strand
CCACCCTTTAGATACTTATAGGCATTGATAAGGTCTCCCCTCAGCCTTCTCTTCTCCAGGCTAAAGAGTCCTAGCTCCCTCAGCCTTTCTTCATAAGGGAGATGCTCCAATCCTTGAATCATCTTCGTTGCCCTTCACTGGAATCTTTCCAGTAGTTCCCTGTCCCTCTTGAACTGGGGAGCCCAGAACTGGATGCAGTATTCCAGTTGTGGCCTCACCAGTGCAGAGTAGAGGGGGAGAATGACCTCCCTCGACCTACTAGCCACACTCTTCCCTATGCAGCCCAGGATTCCATTGGCCTTCCTGGCCACAAGAGCACACTGCTTGCTCATTGTCATTTTGCTGTCTACCAGGATGCCCAGATCTTTCTCTTCGGAACTTGTCTCCAGCAGGTCCATGCCTAACCTGTATTGCTGCCTGACATTCTTCTTCCCCAGGTGCAGGACCCTACACTTTTCCCTGTTGAACCTCAAGAGGTTCTTCCTTGCCCAGCTCTCCAGCCTGTCCAGGTCTCACTGGATGGGAGCACGGTGCTCCAGGGTGTCAGCCACCCCTCCCAGTTTAGTATCATCAGCAAAGTCTAAGAGTTAAGTGTACTTTTGGCCCAGCATATAACAATAATATGTATAAAATTTTCAAGTTTATTTTACTTTATGAACATTTAGAAACTGTGCTGGATATCTTAGTAGTTACCTGAAAACCTGGTCAAGAAAGAATGTCTCATAGGGAAGTGTACTAAGACTCCTCTTGCTCCTCCACCTCTTCCTTTTCTTCTCCCTCTTCCTGCTTTTCTTCTTCTTCCTTTTTTATAGAAAATAGCTGTAGTTATCAAGTAGGAATTGAAGGAAAAATAAATAGTCTTTAAATGCAGATCTCTGCTTTTGCAACTGTTCTGTTTCTAGCAAATGTAATGTTATTTGAGCTTACAAAAATAAAACAGAGAAGTATTTTTTAATCTGAACGTGACAGGGCTCTAGCTTTGTGGAGTTAATAGGCAACTACTGGAATGTAAGAACCCTCTTCTTACAGAGGTTAGAACACAGTACATGGTTAAGCTGTAAACAGACGTCCAAGATCAAAAGAGAATGTGAAATATATGTGAAAATGAAAAAAAGTTCAGTATTTTTAATTATATGCTTTCTTGGAGCAGTAAACAAGTCAAGATTCATGGCACAGGAACTAGACTCCCGAATAATCTAAAAATCATTCCGAGTCAGGTAATACAGCCTTGTTGCTATTTCAAAAGTTCTTAATTCTCTCTTTATATAGGAGAAATAGCACAATTTAAAGGCAATAGCCCTTTGCTTCAGTCAACCAAACAAACAGTTATCTGAAAGCTAACATTTATGTAACACAGACAACAATCTGTGTTTGCTTTCTTTTAAGAGCTAGTAAATGAAGCTTTAAAATCTAGTCCTACTCTGAAAAACAACTGAAAATTGCATTGTAGGCTTCTCTGCTCCTTTTCTTCCAGCAAACTCTTGTTGAAAGGCACTCCTACGTGTATAAACAAGATTTATCTCAAAATGTCATACCTTCATATATTATTGAGACTAGAAAAATCATGGGAATTTCCTCCTGGAGTAATCAACCAATCAAAGAATACTTAATCAGTTTTCATCAGGACTGCAGGAAGTATAAAAGCAGCACAGCCCTTCGGTTTTCATCTCAGACATACATACTGTCTGTATGAAAGCCACATCCCATTTAAGCATGTGCTTGGGAATTCAGAATTCTGAATTCCCAATTCAGAATTCTGGTTTGATTAATTATTTTTCAGGGAAAACCATTGCACTAAGGCATCATCCCTGCAATGAATGTAGATTCTGATTGTTACCAGAAATGTAACATCAATGTCCGCACAGGTCAGGAGGATTAGAAGTTCTTGTGCCAAAGGAATATTGCTTCTTTCAGCATCTTCCCCCAGGAAAGGTGCCTTTCTCTTTGAAACAGGGCCAGGCAAGTCCACAGACAAGCAACATCTTTCAGATACTAGGAACTTCAGTTCAAAATTCAAGTCAATTATCTCTTACAGAAAAAAAAAAAAAAGGTATTTTCCTTGCTTGAAGCATTAGCTAGTGGTGTCAGAGTGCACTAAACAGCCTTAATAGCCCTCGCCAGCCTCAACAGGAGGCCCCACACTTGGGCTTGAGCTCCATTTCACACTTGAGCTCCATTTCAGCTGCCAGGGCCACAATACGTAATTCTGACAGTAGAGATGTGTAAGTAAGTATACACATTTATACATGCATGTATTGCAGTTTAGAAGCGGGAAGATGTGAACATGTCCTCTTATTAATTGCAGGTTTGTAGTGGAAAATAGCCTAAAGTAATCATTATTTTTACTGGGAACACTGAAGAAAAATTCAAGGTATAAACTTGCAATGCTGGGCAAAGTAGAAAAGTGTATAAGGATTTGCACCTGGGTCTTACAAATTCTGGCAAGCAAAATATTGCATTTATAGGCAGAACTACCTAAATTGTCAGAATGACTCTTTCACAGTCACAGCACCGAAAATGTAATCAGCATGGTGTCAGCGATTGTCAGAGATGTAGTTGTCTTGGGAGTCCTTGGCAAATTTTCTTAAAAGAATCTGTGAAAGACAATTTCTTTTCCATTTACAGTTTTTAATAATTAAAGGCTTATCTTTGTTCCCAAACAATAAGACTATGATATGACCAATAATTATCTCTAGCCAAATATAACAGTAGTATATTTAGTTTCATGAATAAGAATTTACTAACTTTTGAGTGAAGCAATGAGACTGAAAAGGAATTAAATGCACACAAACAAAAGATGAAAGCAAAATGTCCAAGTATACTATACCCCTGATGCTGCATGTTCTTCCTTGCTTTCCTACATAAGAGATACAAAAGAAAATGTTTAAAAGGTAGACCAAAGAAAGAATATCAGAGGTCATACAGGCAAAACACAGCAGAAATTAAATACTGAATTTAGGAAAATTATGTGCAATTCAGTGGATTTATTTTGAGATAATGTCCTCCAGATTAACTCACAAAGCACATTTAAGCTAAGCTTTTACTTTGAAAAAGGAATATAAAATCATTAAATACAACTCCCTTTTTCTCAGTTACTTCCAAACAAATCTGCTTCATTGGCAAATAAGGCATTAGGGCTGGGGTTTCGTTTGCTTTTTCAGGTGGGTTTCATTTTGGTTTTTTTGGTAATTAGCTGGTCTGCAAAATGAAAGTTAAATAAGAATTATACAGAGTCTTATCTATGTTATATATCATCACTCAGAATCTGGCTTGCAATTCTGTTAACTGTTGTAGGCTGGAACAGATGCCTTGGCTCAACAGTATCGAGGAATAAGAAATAATACAAGTTGGCTTCAGACTGTAGATAGAGCAAAAGTGATGAAGAGAAGAGAGATAAAAGAGAAAAAATATAAATGTACAGTGAATAGAATTTAATTTTAGATACGAAGCTGGTTATTGGAGAGAAAAGCTAATCTTACACAAAATCCCAAAGAGAAAGGGAATAGTACCATGCAGAAGGCGTGAGTGGTGGATAAAAGTTTGCATATAATGAGTTGAGATAAAGAAGTGAGCTGCAGTGCCAGGGTTTATATATGACCCGGGGAATTGCTGAGACAGGATACAGACTTGCATTATAATATGACTTTTGACCACGTTTCTAAAATAATTCTGCCCTGAAGTAAGCCTAATCTGTCCTGCAAAATGATTTAACTGGGACACCACTTAAAAAATATTCCAACCCCCAAGCTAAAATCTAAAGTTAAAATCAGACAGTAAGAATAAAGAAAAATTATTACCATCACATCCAGTGACCAGCAGAGACCTTGCTGTGCTGCATGCGTAGGAGGTCACAGTCATTTCCACAAAAATCTCAAAAACCAAGGGACAGACAACACAAGAAAAAGGGAAACTGTACCCAGACAAAATGGTTCTTCAACCTTCCCGATCAGAGATTAAGTATGAAAAAAAGATTAGGAAGAAGCCAAGGATAAGCTTGATGAAGTGATTAGGGTAGGAAAGTAATTCATAATCTAAAGAAATCCTAGTGCAACTGTCCCTTGGTGACCCAGGCTGAAAGCTGTTCCTCTTACTGACTGCTGGGTGTGTGTGAGGGACTTTCTATTGCAACATCTTCTCCAGCCTTTCCTCAATGCTCCTGTGAATGAGGGGCTGGAGTTGCTGAAGCCCAGGCACTCTAATGTGAGGTGTGTGAAGAACAAACTGTCGCCCCGCGCACTTATTCCTGCCAATTTCAGGAGGCAGCTGTGGACCCAAGAGTTTTGTTTTTCAGAGTGTTGAGGTCTCTTGCTGGTTTCCTCAGGGTCATACCAGCCTGAGATAAAAAGCTGGATCTTCTGGACTACTGCATCTCTCAGGAAGGGTAGCAGAAGTAGTAGGGGAGGGCTGCAGCCTCCACACGTACCTACATTGAATGTCGACTGCCATTCCTGCTACTGAGGCATTGGAGAAGCATTCTCAAATCTGGGACCCTCCATGCAGGTCCACATTTGAGACAGTCACAGATTATTTTTTTATCTGTCTTCTAGAATTTTTCCATAACACTGGCATTTCTCCTGCAAAGTCACTGGAGAAAAGCCAGCTGGGTTACACCCTGCATGAGAGCCATTTTTAAGCTGGTTTGAAACTGAGTGCTAACTAAGGCCAAAATCATAGAATCACAGAATGGTTTGGGTTGGAAGGGACTTTAAAGATCACCTAGTTTCAACCCCCCTGCCATGGGCAGGGACACATCCCACTAGACCAGGTTGCTCAAAGCCCCATCCAGCCTGGCCCTGAACACCTCCAGGGATGGGGCATCCACAGCTTCTCTGGGCAACCTGTTCCGGTGTCTCACCACCCTCACAGGAAAGAATTTCTTTCTAGTATCTAATCTCAATCTCCCCTCTTCCAATTTAAAACCATTACCCCTTGTCCTCTCACTGCACTTCCTGACAAAAAGTCCCTCTCCAGCTCTCCTGTAGGCTCCCTTCAGATATTGAAAGGCTGCTATAAGGTCTCCCCAGAGCCTTCTCTTCTCCAGGCTGAACAACGCCAGCTCTCTCAGCCTGTCCTCATAGGGGAGGTGCTCCATCCCTCTGATCATCTTTGTGACCCTCCACTGGACCTGTTCCAACAGGTCCATGTCCTTCCTGTGTTGAGAACTCCAAAGCTGGACACAGTACTCCAGGTGGGGTCTCACAAGCACAGAGTAGAGGGTCAGAATCACCTCCCATGGTCTGCTGGCCATGCTTCTCTTGATGCAGCCCAGGATGAGGTTGGTTTTCTGGGCTGCCAGTGCACATTGCCGGCTCATGTTGAGCTTCTCATCCACCAACACCCCCAAGTCCTTCTCCTCAGAGCTGCTTTCTAGCCATTCTCTGCCCAACCTGTATTTGTGCCTGGGATTGCCACATCCCAGGTGCAGGACCCTGCACTTGGCTTGGTTAAACTTCATGTGATTTGCACAAGCCCACCTCTCAAGCCTGTCCAGGTCCCTCTGGATGGCATCCCTTCCCTCCAGTGTGTCGACCATGCCACTGAACTTGGTGTTTTCAGCAAACTTGCTGAGGTTGCACTCTATCCCACTGTCCATGTCTGACCCCTGAGGAATACCACTTGTCACTGGCCGCCAATTGGACATTGAGCCATTGACCACAATCCTTTGAGTGCAGCCATCCAACCAGGTCCCTATCCACGGAGTAGTCCATCCATCGAACCCATGACTTTCCAATTTTGAGACCAGGATGTCGGTCAGGACAGTGATGAACACTTTGCACAAGTCCAGGTAGATGACATCTGTTGCTCTGCCCTTGTCCACCAAGTGTGTGGCAGTATCGTAAAAGGCCACCAAATTTATCAGGCACGATTTGCCCTTAGTGAAGCCATGTTGGCTGTCTCCAATCACCTCCTTATTTTCCATATGCCTTAGCAGAGATTCCAGGAGGATCTGCTCCATAATCCTGCCAGGCACAGAGGTGAGGCTGACTGGCCTATAGTTCCCTGGGTCTTCTTTTTTTCCTTTTCTGAATATCAGGATTATGTTCCCCTTTTTCCAGTCAGCAGGAACTTTGCCAGATTCCGTGATTTCTCAAATATGATGGAAAGCGGCTTAGGAACTTCATCCACCAGCTCCCTCAGGACCCGTGGATGGATTTCATCAGGTTCCATGGACTTATGCACCTTCAGGTTCCTTAAGAGCTCTCGAACCTGATCTTCTTGTACTGTGGGCAGTTCTTCATTTGCAGAGCCCCTGGTTTTGCCTTCCGTGACTTGGGCAGTGTGGTTTGAGCCCTTGCTGATAAAGACTGAGGCAAAGATGTTGTTCGGTAGCTCAGCCTTCTCCATATCCTGGGTGGCCAGGACTCCCGTTTCCTTCCGGAGAGGGCCTACAACTTCCCTAGTCTTGCCTTTGTCCCTGACATATCTGTAGAAGTTTTTCTTATTGTCTTTGATGTTCTTGGCTAGATTTAGTTCTGCCTGGGCTTTTGCTTGCCTAGCAAAAATGCCAATACTAGATTCCCAATGGTATAATAATTCAGAAGCAGAACACAAAACTGTGATGTTTAAATTATGGTATTTTGATTTGACCATTTGTCAAAAGAGTAAGGGGGGATGGGGGGGAGGACACCTGACTACTGTTGAAAAGATGCGACTGTTGGCTGCAAAACACAGTGGGGTGCTAATAAAAAGGTCACCCTTTCAGAACTCAGTATACAGAGACCAGCTCTTAGTAAGTTAGAAGGAATAAAAGACACGGGTACGGAGAGCACATGGAAAACATCTACTCAGTGTGGTCAAGCAGTCAAACAAGATGTGCTGTGCTGCAAAATGAGAGGAAAAGAGGGAAATAGTGAAAATGCTGTTGATACTACATGTCTCTTTTAGGACCTAACATCCAGTGATGACACTCCAATGGCAATCTGACAGTCTTTAAATGTATTTAAGTTCATAAAACCCTGGCCAGGTAAGGAAACATTATTCTGGCTTTCTTTTATAAGGGTAGAATGGGATACAGACAAAAAGCTGAATTCATCTCATTGTACCTGCCTCAAAGTTATTCTTCTCATCTAAACTCGTCCTCTGTGTGCTGTTTGTAGTGAAAGAGAATACCAGAATTTCTACAGATGATTCATGCCATCCTAACAGAAGTGATAATTGGGATGAACTATGGCAAGCTGGACAGATGTCATGCACTGAAGTGATTTGTCCAAGGTGACATGGGAAGTGGGTGGTGGAACAGGGTGAAAATTGGTTTTTGTGTGTCGCCAGCAGGAGTCCCTGATACCTGCCTGCCTGCAGTAGTGATTACCCTCTCTATAAATGAGACAGGAACAAAATTTTATTTTTTTTTCCTCTAAGAGCAAATATATACCTGGCATGATGAAGGTGGGTATCAGAGTTGGGCAATTTCCGGAAGACTTTTCCTCCTCCTTATGTAAGAACATTTTGACACTGCCAAGACTGTGCAGGTGAAGGGGGAGGATTTGTAAGACTAAGACTTTATGCCCTCATAAACACAGAAAGATCTGTTCAAACACACCGTCTTGTCTGGTGCTCCCTCCTCTGCCACTCCCCTCCCTGTAAAACTAGAGGCACATATATTTTCCACTTACAGCTCCAGCCCATTCTGTGAGAAATGGAGCAAGGTGCTTGTTGTATAGGGGAGGTATTGCATTATGTCATCACAAAACCTCTCATACACAGCTGCTTGACACATTTGCAGACATGATCCAGCATTCTGTTCTCATTTGAAAAACATTAGAGTAGACTGCCAGCCAGAATGGCAAGTAACCTAATCCAGCCAGGGGATGCACTGCAGTTTTATGCTGTGCTTCTCTTAAGAGCCAAGGAAAAAGGTATTGGATGGCACTCACGTGCCTGCTGAAATTCAGAGAGACATAGAAAGTGCTTGGATATAATTTAAGGAGAAATTTCAGTTCCCACTGAGGACTGTCTCTCCTCATCGACATTCTGAAATTTTAAATGGGACTTTCTAGGGCCTGAGACTCGCATGACGCTGTGTAAAAGGGTGCTTTTCCAGCCTAACAATGACTAAGGCTAATGGGGAAAGGCTTACAGATGGGTGCTTCCTTTGCAAAAACATTGTGGCTAGATAGAAAGAAAAAAAAACCAGCCAAAATACATTTGTTTTGGTCTTTAGTGAAAGAGATGATGCATTTGTGACAGATGTTCCCCTGGGACTGTCTGATCTCCCAACCACAAAAAAACCATCAAGTGTAAGTGCTCGATCCAGCAGTAGACCTGCCTCTTTGGGAAGACAGTCACCTGACACTGCAACATCAAAATAAACCCATCCTTAAATGCCAAACTGTCAGAGCAGCAGGAGAAATAAAGCAGCTGGATCCCTACCTCCAGATATAGGATCCATTTCTGCTTAGTCCCTACTGGGTCTAGAACCTGGACAGTACTTACATACCCATCTGAGGAAGACACCGTCACATAACAGAATGGTTCCTTTTTGTGGAATTCATCTAACTTTCAACTGCCAGTACTTTACTGATGTCAGCTAACTGCGGGATATCATACTAGGGAATCGAAGGAACTCAGATAGCTTCTTCCAAGAACCTTTAGCACTGCAGTTTGAGATCTGCCCATGTGACTGTAATATCAGACCATAACGCAGGAAGAAAGTGTAACAGCAGTCTCCATTTCTGCACTGCCCAGGGGTTTCTGCATGGCCTAGAGAAGACATTGTCAGATCTGGCTTGCTGCAGCAGCAGTCGATGCTGGTACTTGACAACAAGCATTAACAACTAGATTTATGAGCACTGCAGATGCTGCCCATTGATAGCAGCAAATTTTTCCACACAGATAGGACTCAGATGTCTAGTCCTAAATTATTCTCCACAACTAGAGTCTGGTTCCAAATGAGCATTTAAAAAAAAAAAGCTTATGACAACAAGTGGCAAAAGGAAACTGTTAAATAAAGACAACTGCTGTTATTTAAGACTCAGAGCAAAGTTCCCTGGAGTTTGATCTAGTTTCGTATCCCCATGATGTCAAAGAAAATGCATCCAAAAGACAAGCAGGACCACTCTGCAATCACTCTTACCACCCTGTGTGTTTGTTTCATGCGCTCAGCACAGATAAAACCCTCATATCACAAAAAGTAAAAGGAAAATTACCTGCTGATCTTCTGATGGTGACTGAGCAGACTGAGCCTCTTCATGAGCCTCTTCATGAGCCCCTTCATGAGCCCCTTCATGAGCCTCTTCATCTGCCTTGTCTTCTGTGTGTGCCTCAGTTGCATCTGTGGCATCAGACTTTTCATTCTCCTGGCAGCAAAGGAGAAATAACTGTTAGCTTCAGGGCACATAACTAACAAATAATTTCTATTAAACTCTCAACTTTACAGTTTTGTGAGGTGTTTTTCTAATTTTGCTTCAGCACTCAAATGAAAATATACCCTTTTGGACGTTTTCCTGTGAAAGGAACACTTGTTAGCATGGTGATCTGTTGGTAAAGGCATGGGATTTGTGTAGGGAAAACATAAATTCAAGCACTTCCTCCTCTGCAGAGCATAGCAGATTCTCTAACTTTTCTGTGGAAAATATAATAGAAACCAACGCTCACCCAGATGACACATTCTAGCTTCAGAAAGAAAGCCTTTTTCACCAGCATGGATTCCAATTAAACTATATCAAGAAGCTACAGAAAAACAGAAGTAATAAGGGATTTCATATGTAGTCTCTTAACTTTCTTGTTTAAAATCATCAGGAAACTGTTCCTCCATTCACACACCAATCTATCAAATCTATTTATTCCAGCACCTTGAACAAGCACCTCCTAGAAGGCTCTTTATTGTAAGTCCTGTCGTACTTTCAGCTAGGTAGCCGTGAAAGGTCACACTGGATCACACACTGTGTCAGATAAAAGGAGACTTGTGTGTCCTCAAGTGGAACAACAGAAATAGAATGGAATGCAATAGCATGAAGTGCAAAGTCACATTATTCAGGACAGGTAGTTCTGGGACAAAGATCAGAAACAGATGTTTCTATTGCACTTTGGGAGCTTGTTAGTCGACGATCATCAAAGAAGAAAAAGATGGATGTATTTAAATAACCAGAGAATAACTGAGCCACAAATGTGACGTGACAGTGAACAAGGTAATAAATGTGATCCTCAGGTGCATGAGGTGAGGTATAGCTGGTGCAGCTGAAAGCAAATATTAATGTCATTGTAAAAGGCCAAGGCGAAAGCTCCTCTGGATCGCTTTGTACCCTTCCAGTCACTCAGGCTCAAGAAAGAGAAATTCAGACTGGAACAGGTGCAGAGGGGGGCTACAGGAATATTTGAGGGAGTGGAGAGCCTGCCTTATGAAAGGGTGACGACAAAAAAAGCTTCATTACTTTAATCTACTGAAAGTAATGCTGTGAGGGGATATGATGGCTCACTAAAAATAGATCAGAGTAAACATCAGGGAGGGATAGAATAAAGAAGAGAACTGAGGTAGATGCAAAATGAGTACAAACCAGTTGTAAATAACAATTCTAATTATCAGCAGTGTGAAATTTTGGAAGTGCTTTTTAGTAGAGAAGCAGAGGCAAAGGACCTATTTCATTAAAAGGGAATTTGACAATTTCTGGGAGATGTATGTGGTATGGTTGCCTCCAGCAACAGAGAACTGGGCTCAGGGGAGGTCCTTTCCTGTGTCATCCTAAGTCCTACACTCTTTGGGCAGAGCAGCATGTCCCTGATAGAAGACGAGCTCCTTTCTCATGCCCGTGACCAAGCTCTTAACAAATCATCCACCTGGTCTGTTTGGGTTTTCCTTGTTTTCCATAATTTCATTTGTCTCTACAGTTAAATGAAAGCCCCAAGTCATGATCTCCTGTTTTTTAAACTCCTCCTCCAGGGTTCTTATCATATTTGATTTCTTAAAACTGAGCCTGTACTGAGCCTGCAGAAGCATGACACTAGCATAGCTATCTGGCTTTTAGCTGCTTTTAGCCCCAGAGCAGACTTGGGTGAGTGCTGACTTAGGGATCTTTATCCCATAGAATCATAGAACCATAGAATTGTCTAGGTTGGAATGAAACTGTAGGATCATCTAGTCCAACCATCAACCTAACTCTGATAAAAAACCATCACTAAACCATGTCACTAAGCTCTATGTCAACCTGTCTTTTCAATACCCCCAGGGCTGGTGCCTCAGCCACTTCCCTGGGAAGCCCACTCCAATACTTAATAACCCTTTCAGTGTAAATTTTTTTCCTAATATCCATCCTAAACCTCTCCTGGCACAACTTGAGGCCATTTCCTCTTGTCCTATCACCTGTGACCTGGGAGAAGAGACCAACCCCCGCCTCTCTACAACCTCCTTTCAGGTAATTGAAGAGAGCGATAAGGTCTCCCCTCAGCCTCCTTTTCTCCAGGCTGAAAAACCTCAGGTCCCTCAGCCGCTCCTCATACGACTTATTTTCTAGACCCCTCACCAGCTTCATTGCCCTTCTCTGGACCCACTCCAGCACCTCAATGTCTTTTTTTGTGGTGAGTGGCCCAAAACTGGACACAGTACTAGAGGTGGGGCCTCACCAGTTCCGAGTGCCAAGTATCAGTGCCACCATGATGTGATGTACAATATAAGACATGCCCTCCTGCTGAGATGATCTGCTGGATGGGGACAAAAATGATAGAAAGAAGGTTAAGAACGTTTGGAAGCAGATACCACGGCAGAGTGATGATGGACAAAATACTTCAGTAGTTTTATCTTTTTCCTGAAAATTCACTGTCTGTAAGATCTGGTGCCTTTTTGGCAATTTTCTCCTGAATCATGGAAAATATGTTTCATATGTAATGAGCTTGCAATCAAAAGAGAGTAGGCATGTAGGCTCATGAGTTCCTCTTCCTCTCTGCCCGGAAAAACAACAGCAAAAAAGACCTGTCAGCAGCAAGCATCTCCCTCCCTGCAGTCCTTCCCAGAGCGGCACTGACCCTGTCCTCTTGGCAGCAAAAAAGCCTTTCTAGGGCTGCATGGTGAACTGGAGCAGGAGGCTGATCAAGATTAAAGCTTTAAAAAGAAAAACGTTTCTATCTATCTCACACAATTTGCATACTCCAGTACACAGCTGCATGAATGTTTTTGCCAGCACGTGGGGGATGCTTGGGGAGAGGAATGAGCAGCTGGGAGCAAGCAGAAGGTGCCAGAGGAAGGAGGAATGAGAAAAGACTACTTCTTTTTCTGGCAATATTGTCTCATTTCAACTACACATAAAATGTGGGCGCACTGCACTCTGGTACTGGTGGCATTGTTATTAAAAACACATCTACAGAGGCATTTGTTTGGTTTAATTTATATTTTATTTTCCCCCCATAAGCTAAGAAAATATTTGAAGATTAAAATATGTAGTAACATAGATATATATTTAAATTCTGTTGTGCAACATTGTGTTAATACACTGTTTTCTTAAGCAAATGATAACTTCTTTACACATACTTTCTTTGTAGCTGTTCCTAAAATGAAAAGGATAGTGTTAATGAAAACTAAATTGGTTAGATATTTATTTTCAGCTTGTATATTAATATTTCATTTTAAAATCTATGTACTCAATATTTTTTGGCAGATACATAAATACATAAAGACTGAAGATGGCATTCTAATTAAAATGAACCTATTGTGTAAAACTATGTCAGATGAATCATATACTTACTCAGAGCATAAGGCAAAAAAGAAGTTGTTGCTGAAAGAATTGAACTCTAGAAGCAGCGTGTTATCAGCCAGAAAACACACACATATACAGAGTTCTTGTTAATTACATGGAGAACTGTGATGTTTGGAATATCATTATGCTAGCTCTCCATAGAAACAGAAAATTTAATATTTAACTAATTCAAAATGAAGTACCATTTATAAAAATTGGCTGACAGGTCATTTTCTCTTTTAATAAAATGAACATACTGTAAATTTGTAATTCAAAGCAGTCTTAGTAGAAGTCTTCTCCAACTAAAAGACTAAAGCTCAAGTATCTATGGATTTTGGGATATCAAGATTATAAATATTAAGACCAAGAATATTAAGATTAAGGATTTAAGTATATAAAAGATTTGAAAACAGACCCTCAGCTCAAGTAAATCAGCTTCACTGAGTTCGCAAGGCAATTGCAAACCTAAATGGTCTTCCTACAAGCTGCTGGTTCTCTGGACTTATGGGAAATGGAAGCTGTATCCCATGCCAATCCCATCCCAATAAAGTTCTCAAAAAACCAGATTGTCCCTGAAAATTAAAAGCAATTAACTACCTGCATTCAAACCTTCCTCAGAAGGAACATACTCTCTGTCATCTTAGTTTAGATAATAGGCATCTCATTAACAGAACAATTCACCTGTGCCATTTTAGAAAACCGGAACTTTTAATGGGCTTTTCGCACCTTACCAATATTTCAGAGCATTTTCAAGAATGCTAAGAACAGCCTCAGACTAAGCATAAAAGTTACGAGGACTTTAAAAAGAAACATACACAACTTTGGGGGCAGCTGAGACTGACACACCTGACCTCGGACATACAAACTACATTGATTATAGCTCAAAGGTACACACGTATACTATTGACACATCACCATTCATGCCACTAATCCAAGATTAAATGGGATCATTCAGAAATCTATCACTAACTTGAGTGATCTTTGGGTCAAAAGGCATAAAGCACAGTTGTCCTCTAAATCCCAACCTGTCATGAAACGTGTTTAAAAGTATTCTGGACCAGGTATTTCTTCAAGTGAGAAACTATTTCATATTAATAGACTTAAAGAACTGCTTCTTCTCTTAGGCACATAAGACTGTGCTACTCATCCCTGTTAAATGATGCTTTAGAAAGCATGATAGCCAGTGTGACGAGGAGGAAACTGGAGAGAGAGGACAATGCGAGCTAACTGACCCTTTCTGAAGTACCAAAACCATGTATTGGTATCCTGTAATGTCACTGAGGTTTATGGCCACATAGCACCTTTTAAGGATGTAAATGTAATTGATATATAGGAAAGGATCCTTCCTCAGAAGGATCTCCTTTATATCCGTGTGTACTCAGAGCTTCTTTACATGTGTCTTAGAGTCAATCTACACCTTGGTGACAACTTTGATGTGTCCTAGACATACCAGACTCACCCTGTGAGTGTAGATCAGCTTGCACATTAGGCTCTGGCACCATCACAGCTCCAATACCTAGCAGCAACCATTCAATGTAAACACTGCCCAAGTAGGTCTGGTGACAAGTTGCAGCCACCTAAGCCTGAGAGAAGTCAGGGCTAGAAAAGTGACAATCTGCAGAACTGAAACACATATTTTGCACTCTGCAGGCTGATAGGGCAATGAACTTAACTACATGAATTTTGCTGGGAAGTTACAGTTTGTTGACAGAGTAGCAAAAAATTTGTCTGCTTGCTCTAGAAAATAGGCTAAAAACAGCCCTGGGTCAGGATCCTAGTGGACTATGCTGTGGTCATTAAAAAGATTCTCTACTGCTGGTTCAATATGAGACAAAAGATGGATGGAATAGGAAAGAGAATCTTCCGAGGCAAGAGTATAAAACGTATATCAGCTTCGTATTAGTTTTTGTAATGTCTCAGTGAGGTAAAAACCCCTAGAAAGCAATTGCTTAGTGCTTGTTTTTCCATGCTTTGTGGTTTGCTACTTTTATAAAGGATCATCATATTCCAGAAAAAAAAAAACAACCACAATTATTTAAGAAGGGATTAGTAGGAAACCCTGTCATATGTGTCATCATCACCATCTCTTCCACACCTGACTTATTATTCCAGATTCGTGCTGCTGGAAATCAATGTCACGAGCCCTCCATTGTACTTCATGCTGAAGTTGAACTGGCAGCCTAATGAAAGGAAAGCAGAAGCAGCGCAGCACGGTTATTTGTATGACAAAGCACAGCCAGACTGTCATGCAGTGAAGATGCTGAGAAACATCTCTGCAATAAATGCTAAAATGCTTGTATATGTCTCTCTCAAAAGATTCTAAAAGAGAGGCAATGTAAATATACTTCCACTCTTTACATGGATTTTTTAAAAACACTCTCATTTATTTCCACTCGCTGGACTGAAGCAATCACCACCAACAACAATGTACCATTTAATCAGTGTAAACTCTATGTGCTTTCTGCATTAACACTTACCTGCCCAGCAGAAGGTACTGGACATATTATTTTCAACATTTACAAAGTTGTCACAAAGTAAAAACTGTAATAGCCTATGCTGGCACCTGGGAATGAATGAATTCTAAAAAATTGTTACTTCGCTTCATAGACACACCATAGAACAGAACCTTACATGAACGAGCAGATAATCTATGAAGCGGCAAGGTGCAAAAATGTAATTTTCTTTATCTCATTGATTCTTCACATATTTTTTATAATTATTATAATATGTAATACTTGCAGTCCTTTAAGCCTTTCATGGCTTTGTGGATGTTAATTAAATGAATTCTCACAAGACCTTTGTGAGGTAGGCAAGTAATTTTTATTTCCCTTGATGGGAGATGGCACAGCTAAAGCAGAAAGTTTAAACCACTTCCTCCTATCACACAGGGACTCAGTGTCAAAGATATTTATAGCAACTGTGGCTCTCCCCTGGATATCTCTGCATCCGTAGCTCTCAAAGCGCTTAGCAAAGCCTCATTTTTCTCTCTGCTTTTACAGAAGAGGAAAACCAGAGACATTTACAACAGTGTTTCACCCAAAGTTGCTACACAGTTGGCAGCAGAGTTGGACCAGAAAGCAGATCTCGTGCTCCAGAGCAGTTAGTTCTTCAGCCACATCAGCACAACGCAGAAGAGTTCTCTGTTATCACCCTGGCTTATGACTCTTCATTCATTTCTTTTGCTGAATCATCATGTTAAAGATGGCGACATTCGATTATCATCTAACGTGATCTTAAGATAAGAGAGCTGTAATGCTGTTATAAAACTTCTAATTAGAAGACTCTGATAAAGATAAAACACCTTGCTTCCTGTAAAAAGTAAAAAAAAACTAGAAAAAAAAAAAAGAAAAAAGGAAAAACACCCAAATAAATATCTTTTTCTTTTGCCAGAAATATATCAGAACATTGTGAAAACACAGTGGATGGAGAACAACAGGTAGATTTGCCAAAGGGACTTCACAAAGTCCTGGGTGAGACTTTGTCTCCTCAAGGCAGAGGGAGTGAACCCCATAGTGCCAGTCCTTGTGCTCACGCATGAGCTCTCACCCCAGCCCCTCTGTGTGGCCAC
The DNA here is from genome assembly GCA_033628505.1 of Tringa tobata. Taxonomy (NCBI): domain Eukaryota; kingdom Metazoa; phylum Chordata; class Aves; order Charadriiformes; family Scolopacidae; genus Tringa; species Tringa tobata. The sequence continues at coordinate 1,982,714 of JAHREE010000463.1, read as the reverse complement.
TACAAACCCTGTTTGCTCAAGGTTTGAAGCAGTCAGGGGGAAGTGAAGATTTCTGGCAATTAACACAACCTACAAAATGCAAAAGGAAATTTTGCACCATTTAAAAGCTGAACATGATAAAATACCGCTTTGTGTCAACAACAACAACAAAAAAAATCATCAGCTGGAGGCATGGTAACAAGCCTTCAGTGAAAGACAGGAAGAGAGAACTATTTTCTGATATTTACTGAAGCGATCAGGGTTTGGGTTTGTTTTTTTTTTGCCTTAAGAATGCTTTGCTGCACTAGCATCTAATGTAATGCTTGTCACTGTCCCTTATTTGACATGCTGAGTCACTGCCTACCTTCATCTTTTATTAAAATCAAATAAATGGCCCCTGTGGAAGGACAGCAGTGCATACCTTTGTGCCTGGAGGAGGAGCAAGGCCCAGGAATGAATAAATAATATTTTCTTCTTTAGCAGAGAAAAAGGATTCAAAATCCTAAAAAAAGGAAGAAACAAACAACAGAGAATTGGTTACAAAAATCAAACAAAAAGCACAGGAGGAAGAGACTAGACCAGGCAAAACATTCTTATATTGATGAGAATGACTATGCATTTGTACAAGAGCCTGCATTATCTAAGCCCCAGGAAGAAAACTCAGACAAAGGGAGTTTCACACTGGCTGACAGATGAACAAATGGGCAAAACTCTCCAGAGACTTACACTTTAATTACATCACATCTATGTCAGAATGAGATAAAATGAAGTGTCTCATTTTAATGTGTCTCAGCTGCACACGCCAGAGCAAAGCTATTCCCATTTAAATTTTAAAATAAAGCTTGCCGTGAGTAAGAACACAAAATAGCTCCTCAAAACCCTGGACAGCTTTATGGCAAATAAAAGGCAACAGTCAACATAACGGCATGAGTGAAATGATAATGAGGAAACTGCTTATTTTAAAGAAAGACACTCTGGTTAGAAAATGCAAGTACTTTTCAAACAAACTTAGCAAAGTTTGTTGCTCCCACCGACATATATGTACCAGCCAAAATGTCTTGTCTGCATGAGAACTGAAGTTATAAATCATTATATTAAATGCTTATTTTGTCTTCAGTGCTAATATAACTGAAAAGACATGAGGGATGGCTCCTATCCTACCATCTAGAACTTGCATGGTCTTTACTGTATTCACCTGTGTAACTTTCCTGTCAATCAAGGAAGCTCTGGTATCACTAGTTTGTTACTGGGAATTTCATAACTCACATGTTATATAGGTAAAATCAACATGTATTTGAGATCTCAGCAGAAACTCTGGTCATAAGTGACCAGTCCACAATCACATCACAGCTCTGTGCAGGACAAGAAGCACATGTCTGCTGAATTTTAGACTACTGTCTTGACCATGTTATCATCCTCTCTCTCATCCCAAATAACTCCCAAAATAGAAGCCTGTAAATAATAAGGTGCTGACTCACCCCTGAGACTGTTTGTAAAGCTGGGTTATGACCTGACTTTTTTTACTGGGCTGTTTTAGTATTTCCAGAGACTAAATTATTGGTCAAGAGTAATCCTAGAGAAAAGCTGGAGAGGATGATTTAGAAGTCACCTTAATGTCAACAAGACTGGAATCAATGACATTTCAATCCAGTTTGGAAGAGGCAACATAGCTTAACAGACAGGATAAACGACAGCCCATTTCACTGATTTATCTAAGGGACAGACGAGCTTTCGCACAGACCTATCTACAGGCAGTGGGAACTGCCCAGCCTAGGGAAGCCCCAGAGCACATTTTGCCCTGACCAGGCAGAATACCTGCTGCTGCTCCAGGCCACCCATTTCTCAAACCATCTCTTTGCTGTTTTCACATTGTTTTCATGTGGGGTTCTCCTTCTTATCTAACCCAAGGCTGGCCTAAGTATTTAAGAAAGCCAGTGTGTCTGAAGTCTAACCCATAAACTTAGGAAGAACACAGCAAACAAGAACACAAAAATTTTCTGCAATTCAAAGGGCTGGAATTTGCTATGGCCCTTTGACAGGCCATGCAAACACTGGAAACTTGGGTCTTCCTGCATACTTCATACTCATAAAACAGCCTAAGCAAACTATGGCACAATATGTCAATAGCGGGGAAACAAAGAGAAGACTATAACAAGGAAGTGCCATGAAGCGGGCTTTATATTGTGTATGTCTTGTTAGTTCCTTCCCAGAGGAAAAGCAGCAGATAGCAAGTGTACTAAAAATCTCCAGAGACACACAGCTTTGTAGATAACCAGACCTGATGGCACAAGCAAGAGGTGTGAATGACCATAGGAACTCCCTGTCAGAAGAGGATACATCCGTCCTATCATATCAAGAACTCCTTCGCAACTGGTAGTGTACAATGACATCCCAGAGTAAATGTGATATCTCACAGTAAATGGAAGGTCACTTAACCTTGATTAAACCGAGAAGCAAGCTATTATTTATTTAGCATGGGGTAAAAGCATGACTACCATGAACATGGAATAGTCTTTGTATTGTATATTCGCACTCTTACTTTCCTAACAGTGGCTTGCTCCATTCACTGCAAGACCAAAGATAACTCTTTCCAAGGCAGTCAATAAGAAAAATGAGCAGTAACAATTTATTTTAGGTAAGCAATAATATTATAGCTGTATGAGAAGACATAAATGGTCTAGACAGAGGGTAGCGGTATCATTTGTCTTTGGAACTAGTCTTTGGAAAATACAGTGAAATCTATTTTTAAAAAAAACAAACCCAAACCTCCATGAGTTTTTCTTTATGATATGAGGGCATATGCACATATAAACTCTACAGTATCGTCTTTTGTATGACCACTGTGGAAATGCCAGACAGCAAAACAGCAAACTCCAACTGGACGACAGCAGAATGTTCTTCCCTCTATGAGTAGTACAGCACCAGGTCAGGGCACACAGAGAGGGCATGGAAACACCATCCTTGGAGACTTTTGAAACCCAAATGGCCAAAGCCCCAAGCAACATAAGCTAACTTTAAAGCTAGCTATCCCTGCTTTGCGCAGCAGACTGGACTACAGACCCACAGAGATTTCCATATATTTGACTTTAGCAGTTATATGAAGCATCAAATAAAAGGCTTACCTAATAATTCAGAGATTCTTTAAAAAAAGATGTACATGGGTATTTTATTCTATGGATTTCAGTTGATAGAGAAAAGCATAGATTTCAATTTACAGAGAAAACCAGAAGTTTTCATTCCATTTCTTTCCTAGTTTTCTAGGGTTTTTTGTTAAGCAAAAGCAAAGACAAGAGCAACAAAGTGCTCAATATATTTAGAAAGTGACACAGATGCAGACGTCTGTCTAGACATGAGCAAAGAAGCAGCTTAAGAAAAAGATCAAATAAGAACATAATTGCCAACACTGATGGATTAGAATGGATACTTGAAATTGGTGCTATAGCCCAGCATACAAAATGAATCAATTTCAAATCTATTTCTTCAAGTGGCAATACCAAAGATCTGAAAGAAAAATAAGATTCCAGCTATTTATAATATAGTCTTAAGCTTCTCTGACCTCGCAGAAAAGCTGCTCACAGTTGGTGTATAATCATAAATGCATCCATAAGAAACCTCCATTTTACAATTCAAGTGAAAAAGAAAGAGAAAAAGAAGTGAAGCAGCTCTTCAGGGTCAGTCAGAAGATGCAGATACTTTTACATATCACCTGAAAAGTAGGTTAGTAACAGGACTGCATTTACTTGCTCATTATGTCAGTCTATTCCAGCACGAAAAGAAAGCCTCCTCATCTGTCCCCAGTATCCCCTCCTTCCTTACACCCACCTCCAAAATGTCACTGAACTGCAGAAGACAACATTGGAGATCTCAAAGGACCATTTTTCAAGGCAGGAACCACTACACTATTCCTGACAGATGTTTCTCCAGTCCATTGGAAATGACCTTTAATGAGATAATGAGACAATCTCCTGAAAGCTACATTATTTTTTTCTGATGTCTGACTTAAACTTTCTTCCCTGCATTTTTTGCTCATTACATCTTGTCCCACCTCCAGTGGCTGTGGAGTAGAACATATTTTACAAAATCCTAAAAACCACACAATAATTCAGGCAGGAAAAGACCTCAGAAGACCATCTAGTCCAACCTCCTGCTCAAAGCTGGGTCAATACTAAATTCAGACCAATAATGAGTTCATTTTTGCTGCAGCCCTTAAAATATTTGAAAGTTTGTCATGTCTCTCTCCAAATCCCTCTTTCTCAGGGTGAGGAAGGAAATCTTTTATCTTGAATTTTCTTTTCTCAAGGCCAGTGTTCCCAGACCAGCATGCTGCTAATGGGTATACACATGCACATATGTGAATGGGAACGAAACATACAGGACAATCGATAGGAAGGGAAGTAAGGGAAAAGAGTGATCTCAGAAAGGTGAATGAGCAGAAATGAAATTTACCGTTTGGCCTAAAATCAAAAGGCTACCTGGGAATGAGGAAAGAAAAAAAAAAAAAAAAAAACAGTAGGAAGGAGAATGAGAAAAGGAACATGTCTTACAAAAAGAAAAAAAAAAAAGAGGTGCAAAGCGCCTGATTTGTTTAGCATAGCAAAATGAAGATTAATAGAGAATATCGTTCCCATTTACAAATACATTGTACTAGAGCTGTTTAAGCTAAAGGGTGATTTTGGCACACCAGGAAATGGGTATAAACTGGCTGCATATACCCAGGCTACAAATGTGCAGGTTTCTAGACACCATGAGACTGAGGCCCTTGAATACTCTACTATCAAGACCAACATATTTTAAAGGGACTTTCATGAGTTCAGGATACTGGACTAGAGTCCATGACTCGAGACAGACCTTTGCAATTCTCAGCCCTATTTTTAATAAAGTGGCTGAGGATAAAGGAAGTGGGACACAGGGGAAGAGTTGAGATATATCACGTAAACCTCAAACAGCGTAGAACATATCTGGTTTTCAGCATGATGGGTCTGTTGGCCCTGTACAGGTAATGCAGGGAAGTAGAATGCAAATTCCCGGCTTTATATTGTAGACATGTTGCAGAAGACATCATGTCACTTGAAGGAATTTTGCACCAGTGTGTCAGCCCCTGGCCACACAATCCCACCGTGCATTCACTGTGCAGCTCCCTTAAGGCACCTTCCCCTGAGAAGAAGGGTAAGGCTTCCATACTGATATGGATCTCCCCACCTTATTTATTTGGAAATAATGATGCTATAAATTAATCTTTGTTATGCACCCACTGGGTTTAGTATCTATAAGCTTTGACAGTCTGAAGAGTTTTAGACTAATTGTAAACTTAGTTTAGTTTTTAAATCAGTAGCTGCGACTGCTTTCTAGACCCCTTTCCACATGGAGGTGTCTTCACAAAGAACTCTTTCTTAACTTAAATTAATTTCAAGATGCAGATTATTTGGCCTCCTGAAATAGCTTCAGACATGGAGTAAAAACTGTATATCTATCATTTACTGGCAAGGCTGACCAGCTGCAACAATTTGCAAGGTAATTACTCTTTAATTCGCTATATAACCTCTCCAGAGAATATCAGAAATATTTATTGCAACTGGCTGCCATAAAATCCAGAGTAAGATATATCAAGTTACACTTATTATTTGTGTAGATTGGATGTTGAAATGCACATAAACTCTAACGTAACAAGTTCTCTTTTAAGATTCATATGAGAAAATGAGGAGACAACTGCACTCAGTTACTCATATGAGCAACTTTTGCTCTGAGAGCATTGAAGTTAATTCTGAAAACTTAGTGGCATGTAAATCCCTTCTCTCTCAAAACAACCTTTGCAGTAGTTCACACTGGATTTGTGGAGTAACTTAAAACTGGGCTCACTACATGATCTGCATTTCAGAGTACTTTGCAAGTTCATTTCAGCAATCATATCAGAGTACTTTCCAGACTATGCATTTCCACCCAGACTATGAGAAAAAGATAAACAAACTCAGATATTTGTTTTGATTCATGTTCCTAATATTCATGTTGGTACAGTATTATCTATCACTGATTTGAACTCTCTCAAGAGAAATAACCTGTTCCAAGCAGGTATGAAAACAGAAAAGCATCTGAGGAGTGTTACAATTTCTGTTATGAGGAGTTGGATATTAATTGAATAAGCAATATAATTTCAATAATTCAATCCACGTGCTAGAATTATTCCAGTCAACTGTGATTCCTATTTATTTGTATAATATAATGGAAAAGAAAGCTTCCTGTTCACAGCCCCTTGTGCCTCAGGCCTCTGCTTGACTTCCTGGCAGCCCAGATGAGTTTGTGTCCAACAAACACACACATCAACACTCACCATGCAAAATGAAGCTGAAAGTTCAAGAAGCAAAGCGCAATACAGCTAGAGATACTAGATCAGCCTTGCTATGAACCCCACTAGTCTTGAATATCTCAGTATTGTCAAACAATGTAATTAAGCATTCATTACTCCAGGTGCAGCTGAGCCGTCCTTATAGTCTGCATTTGGTTATCCTGAGATACTGTGTGAAGAAGCCATAATATCACCTAGACAGTACTGCCTTCAGTCTTGAGAAGCTGAAATGAGAGTGCAGGCAGAGACCCAGCAGCAGAACGAGTTGTGAGTGAGCTACACAGCAGGAGGCAGGAAAACACACTGCTCCACACAGACGGCGAACTCCCCGCCTTGCAGTGAGCTTTGGGTCCTGCACAGGCTCTGGGTCTGCAGGGGATAATCCAGACCGTCTGATAAGCAGAGTTTCTCTAGTCAGTTTTTCCTCCATGTGTATTTTTCTCTTAAAAAGGAATAATCTTTTGTTTCATTGCTTTTCTGTGCCTAAAAAAATGCTTTCTAAGAATTTTTCTTTCAAAGTGAATCTCAAACTGCATTAAGGAGTTTGACATTTCCTACTAATGGAAAAGAGTCACTTTCTGTGAAAGAAGACTCTCTGAGGGTATTTAAAGTTCCAAACAGCTTCTTACCCCACAGTACCGCTCCTCGTTGAAGATCTGTGGAGGGAGGGGAATTCCATTTTGAGGCTTTTTTTCACCGGGGACATTCTCTCTCATCCATTTCCTGTTGTCTTCATCACCTGCTATGTCCATTTGCTGAAAGTCAATCTTGTTGGCCTCTAAAAAGCCCACTACTTCTTGCTGTTTCTTTTTGATCTAGTTAGGAAAGAGGAAAAACAAAATTCCTTCTTTAAAAAGGAAATTGTTTTCTAAAAGCGACTGCTATTACAAGCAGAAGTAATGCAAGTATGTCAAGTTGGATCCACTACTCCAGTAGCCCTCGAACTTTCTGAAGCTGAGATTCAACACTCCTTCTCAATACCCAGAGCACTGCCATTACTGCCCCCCCCCTCAGGCTTTTTCCTTTCCTCCCTGGAAGCAGTGACACCTCCATCTAAGAAACAAGACTCGGCAGGAAGCCTCCTATTCTCTTCCCAGATCTGCGAGTACAGTGTACAGATACCTAAATAAATCCTGCCTAAAGTCAGTACAGGTCCAAGAATGTACATATTCTCTGCAGTATGTAATAGTCTCCTTTTTCCTACTCATTACACATGACATTTAGCTTTCCATGAGCGACATGTTTCTTTCTGTCCCTCTTCTTTAATGCTAGGCATAATTAAACATGAGTGAAAGCTCAATGAAAATCCAGTACAGCTTAACTCCTGTGCTTGAGTATTTCCCGTATTACAGAATCATGTTCCAGATGGACCGTGAAGAACGTATTACATACAAAAAGCATGTTATACACAGCTTCTGCGCCACCTAAAATTAAATTATGTCCCTTATACCCTTTGATGCTAGTTTTGTGTAGACCTAGGATGCAGGCATCAAGCTTGTAACCTATCCCTTTAGTTTGAAGATGTAATACTCACTATACTTCTCTACTAAAGGAATGCTACTCCTAAGGAACATTTAAAGAACTTCCCCATTTTGTATATATATAACTTGTCTAAGAGCTGCAAGACCAAACTTTAGGCCTCCAAGTACTGCAGCATTTGAAGCAAGCACTGTTTGGACTGATGTGCACACATTCTCTCAAGCTGCTCTTTGGTCACAGACAACTAAATTACTATCTATCTAGCACAATCATCTTCCAGACGTGACTCTCTTCTCCCAGTGACACTGCTCCATGCAGCCAGTTATTATCCTATATAGATGGTAGCTAGAATGATGTACCAAGGTAATTTTTAAAGACATCAGACATCTCAACAACTGAAGTTAAAGTCAGACCAAGCTACTGTAAATTGGTCTGAGACAGACAATGAGATGATAAATAATTCATGGATTATGTATTTCTGTAATCAAATAAACCTGAAAAGCTGAAGTAGAATGATAGCCTATTACATTGGAAGAAGGAATTTTCATGATTAAGGATAAAATTTCTTTTTCTTGCTTAAATAAGGAAGTATCTATCTATACAGTTATGCTTGCTTTTAAAAAAATAACTAAAATAAAATGCTGTACATTTTTATGGCAACAACAGAGGTTTCTGGTGAGCTTAAAAAAGTACATCACTTTGAATGGAAACACTAAGTGCTCAACAGCCATGCCGTTGACAGATCTCAAAGGTGCTTATTTATATTCTTATTTTTACTCTTTAAACAGAGGTCACTTTATTAATGGCTATTTAGCTGCACAGTAATTTGCAGAACACATTCAGGCAGCAGAAGGGATTGCTTGAGGAACACTTCATTGGAGGAAGTGGCAGGATAATGTTTATACAAATGGTTAATAAAATCTGCATGAGCCACTACTCAGACTTTTACCCCATGCTCTGAAAGCCAGTGTGCTCAAGTGCTGTCAGCTGCAATCTCAGCGTCAGCTTGTCTCTTTGGACACAGGCACTGAAGTAGATATGGCTCCTGGAATAGCTAGTGCCTCAGACAGACAGTGCCTCTGAGGAGATATAATGGAAACTGAGCTATAGATTCTGTGCTCCCTTGCTTATGGCTGTAGCTACAACTTCTAGAATTAAATCTGGATAAACAATTTTTCTTCAGCTTGAGGTTCATAACACACAGGAGGCTCAAACAGCACCAGGACTGAAAGCAAAAATTAGGACAGGGTTGTATGAAAAATGACTGTTGAAGAAAAACAAAAAGTTACATGAAATTATGCCTGCATAAGGAAAAGGCAGGGCGTTTCTCATTATGGTAACACCAACAAACTATGCAAAGATGTACTGATGTCTTAAGGCTTGCAATCACTGGGGTTTAGGCAGAGCAAAAGACACACGCCAAGTATGAAACCATAAAGCAGCTTCTGCTGTGGCTGACACTAGGTAGCTGGGCAACCAAAAGAATTTCTCCAGCAAACAGCACCCAGAGAGGCAAATCTTCCAGGACGTAACAACACAGAGGACATGCAAAGGTTTCCCGGTATGGGTGAGATTGCAGGAGCTTGTTTGTGCCCTCACTTCTATCCAATGGCATGGGAAGAATTCAGATTACTCGGGCATAGATTCCCTGGAAAGTGGTGGTGAGCAGGATATTATTTCATCCATGTCATTTTCCTTTTCAACAAAGCTTAAGTTCCACCATCTCTAACTGCTAGTCCCTTAAAATAAGAAAAAAATGTTTTAAATAAATATTATCTAGCTAGAGTGTAAGAACTACAGATAATATTAGTTTCACCTGATGCAAAATTAAAGACTACCATCTATATCCTCACAATCCAGCTGCCTGTGGCAGCAGCAAACAGTACACATTCAATAACTTACAGCAAGCGGAAAATTCATGTTGGTAGGCGGAGTTGCAGCAGCTTCTGGTTCTACCACCACGTGAACAACTTATTCCTGATAATTATTCTTATTTATCACACTCTAACCTCTGATTTCACTGGAATTTAGTTTGAAATCTGATCTTAGATTTATACATGGCTAGATTCACAGCCACAGATGACAAACCCACTACCCTGTGTTTTAGAGGACATAATTCAAATAGTCTATGTTTTCCTCAGTCTTTTTGAGACCTACAGATTTGAAGGTGGGCAAGTGCATAAAATGTCACCAAAAATTCTGGGAATAAAAGGATTTTAGAGGTGCCCCAACCATGAGCAGCAGTAAAACTTTGGAAGACTTTCTCTGTGTGAGACACTAACACCCTTTCTCCTGTGATTTGTGGTACCTTACAACCTTGCAGGATATTACCCGCTTCTAAATACTTCTGTGGCTGGTAAAAAAATTATTTTATTTTTTTACTGCTTGCTTCAAGCCAAGCATTTAGAACTTTTGAGAACTATAAATAAGCATCTCTACTTCTGCTTCCCTTAATGAATAGTTCAATATCAGCTAAGTTTGGAGCAGAAAGATAATAAAGCCAAAGTTATTTAAAATTTCTGAATCATTGAGGGGAAAAATACAGACTGCAGATTTGCTCTAAAGTGAATTATATCATTCAAGCACCTGATCCAGAGCACCAGAATGTTACTGGGTTTACGGCATTCACTTTTAAAAAGTATTTATTAACAGAAAATCCAGTTTGTAATGTGACTGTGTAGTACATAGAATAGAAATGTTTTTCATTCTTTGCCAATGATCCTTTGTTGATTTACACCAGAGGAGGCCGGGGTCCTCTTATTTTGAAATTCAAAATGAACAAAACCACATTTGTTGGAGATCAGCCACACTGAAGAGAGCACCAGTGCTACCAGGTCAATTTAGACTTCCAATTTAAGCTTTTCAGGGATTAAATTCATTCTTCTCTGGAAAATCTGTACAAGGCTGATACAAAATTTGGTTTTAATAGGATTTTAGTGATATGTTGGGGTTTCTGCTGGCTCCTTGCATGAGTGAGTTTTATTTTATATATACCAAAACTCATTAAAGGTTCATTGAAAGGATACCTTCCGTCCATTTTAATCAGTAAATGTGGAAAAATACTCCAGCTGAACATTGTGTTTACTTGGCATTGTAATTATGTATCACTAATCTAAACACATGCTGCCTTCTGAGATTGCCACAGCTATACATAACACCCAACACGCCAGATTGGAGGAAATACAGAGGCAGTGTAAAGATGCCATACCCTTCCTTCTGGGATCTCTACTAACAGCTTCTGTGGGCTGCTAACATACAGTGGAGATCGGCATTAACAAGCTTAAAACCTATGAGAGTTCACTGTCATTAGCTGCCTTTCTTAGCGGTAATAAACCCCAGTAGCAATGCTCAACATCTCAAAAAGGCTGGATAAATCTCATTTAACCAAGACACTCACACTTGCTGAACTACAGCCCCAATCCCATAGCGGGAGTGGGAGCAGCTCGTGCCTGAGGCACACAGGACAATGATGGCCCCAACACGCACATACTGAATGTCTGCACTGGGATTTTGGTCACGGCCACAGCTTTCCCCAGAAAATGGATGACTGGCAAAGGAGGTGGGGACGACTCTTCTTTGGTCAACCAAAGGAGGCCAAACAGGGGCGAAAAGACTGCCAACACACAGTGTGTGCCAATCTATAAAGCTACTTGAGCAGTAACTGCTAAATTACAAATTACCAAACCTGCAGTTTCCAACCCCCTCTTCTTTTTTTTTTTTTCCCTTGTATCTGAGGTCTCTTATAAAAAAAGGAACGCTAAAATGTCAATAGTAAATTTAGGGTGTCAGGCTTAGCAATAGGCTGCCGCGACAAGCTGAGAGAACTGCAAACTTCTTCAGACGTACTCCAATTTGAATTTTAGTGAATGACCTCCGGTTCATTTTCTAGAGGTGATGGCTCCATGAACAGGGGCTGTTTTATGGAGCTTCTCAGCTCTGGAAGCTTCTTAAAGACATGGAGCTGGTATCAGACAAACAGAGATGTAGTTACAGCCATGTGCAAGCACCAGCCAGCTTGTTTAGCCATGTCACTGGGAGTGAGTGACTGCCAAAGGAAAGCTGCAATCTGAGCTGATCTGGGAACTGGATATAAAAGGAAACAGTCCTTTCCCAGTTCCCACCTCCTACGGACTTCCAAGCTCCCTACTATTCACATGCTCTTCCTTTCAGCTGATAACACTATGCTGACAGCTACAGCAGGAGATCTCAATACTAAAAATCATCAGTATAGCATTTCAAGAGACACACACCCCCCAAAAAAAACCAACCAAGCAAACAAAAAACCAACCCAAAGAACAACAACAACAACAAAAAACAACAAAACCCCCCAAAGCCCAAGGAAAACAACAACAAAACAAACAAAAAAAAACCGAGGGAAAGGGAGGGAGGTGAGGAAGAATTATTTCCTTCATAATTTGATTCAGCTTACTTTGGTTCTGTGCTCTTTCTTAGACAGTGTTCTCCTTTTTCAGGAGCAGTGTCCTAAAGTCTCTTTTAAAAACGAATACATTAATTTCTACTGTAAACAATCTACCTTAGCTTTTGTGCAAATACAATATCCACTTTTTCCTTCTTCAGTGAATATATATTGCATATACTTTTTCAAACAGAAGTAAATCTATTAAATGACAGATAATTTATATGTAAATGCTCTATCTGCAGTAAAATCTCGCATGCAAGCAAGGCTGCATTAATAGGAATTCTCTACATCTTGAGTAGCTTTCAATAATAAGGTGTGCAATGCAGACTAGAAGAAACCCCGTGTTTTGTTCTCCATGTAAATTGAGGTTCTCCTGGGATCTTCTAGGCTGATTTACCAACCTGATCCCAGCAGAAGGAGGAATAGGTTAAATGAGACACCTACCGCTGTTGACCCCGAAGATGTGGCCACAAAGACTTTGATCACCATGTTGACAGTGATGAAAACGAATCAGCAGAGCACGCCTGCTATCCACAAGTCGCCACAGTCGCAAGAGGAACCCAAGCGTTCGGCAGCTCCTGGGCTAACCCGGGTCCTTAATGGATGCCCCCCCCTCGCAGCAATCCAGCAGCTTTGGCCTCTCCCTCTCCCCGGAGTCCCGGGTTTTCCCATGCCATTGGCTCTTAGGTATTTTGGGACAAGGGGCCAGTAGAGGATTGGTTAGTAAGAGGAGCCATAGCAAGGGGTTTGCACCTGCCCCTGGCCTTATTGCATTAGATTGACAGGGTGGCAGTCCAAAAAAGGCAAAGGAGAGTAGTGCACCAATGAGACAGGGCTGGAGAAATATTTGGGAGAGGGGGAAGGGACAAGTGAGAAGGGAGAAGGGACAGGGAGCGGGCAACTTAGTGCTGGGGGTGATCACAAAGCCGTCGGGTAATTTTTAGCGTTGCATGGGCACTGTCACAGC
>JAHREE010000463.1:1939029-1964530 GCA_033628505.1 Tringa tobata | reverse complement strand
GGGGGGGCTGCAGGGCATAAAGGGGGCTGCAGGGCTTCAAGGCCTCTCAGGTGATTGGGGACAGCAGGGTGGCAGTTGGACCCCACCAGCACTCTGGGGAACCCTACACTCGTGAGGGTGGTGGGGGAGCTCTGGCTTTTGTGGACTGCATTGGGGAGCTGTCTGGGGCCCTTGGAGGAGCTCAGAGGCAGATCTGAGGGCCCTGGATGTGCCCTTGCCCATTCTGTGTGAGCTGGTGGGCCCTGGCACCCCGTTTGGTTCCCCTGTGGCTCATGGCTCGGCTGTGAGGCCAAGGGACTGCTGCACCATGCTGGTCTGGGAAGTCAGACAGCATTCTCCCACTGGTACTCCCCTTCATCTACTTACTCTATTTTTGCACACAGACTACAATTAGTTCTTTCCCGTGACAGTTTTGCAGTTTCTGGATGCTTGAAATGGCATTTTCATCTTTGACAGATAGATTTGGCCCTAATTATTTTTGTTCTGCATCTCTTCCTTCAACATATATTCTCCTAGTGTTTGTCCATTCCAGTCCCCCTTCAGCTACTGTTTTTTTTCCTTCATTGCTATGGTAATATCTTTCATTTCACTTCTCTGTTTCTTGTCATTCACCTTTTGTTTTTCTGTCTTCTCCTTTTCCATTTTATTTATTTCTCAACATCTGCTCTTGAAGCTGGATGGTGAGGTTCAGCCCACACTTCTTGTCAAAACAAATTAAAGCAGTAGTTTCAAGTTTGATTTAAGCTAATTTCATTTAAAGACAATTTGGCCAGAAAGTGTTGACAGCACCAAATCAAATTTAAACAGAAATACAAATCTATGTACCAAGCTGGCATTTGCCTAATCCTCATCTGAAAATATAAATTCTTATCTCAGGAGTTATCGCACTGGCTCAAATTTAGTAGGACCCTGGGGATTCCTTAGTCTTCCACAAGGAAGAGCTGTTCATGTAATGGGATGAAGAGTAATGAAACTTTTGATTCAACTTAGAACATTTTGTGCAATCCTAAATTACACTGTTTAATTTTCTTTGGAAGTTATGTGATTCCCCTCTCCCTTTCAAGAAATTTAATTTAATTTAAAATAAAATGTCACCCCAAAGCAAAAAAAAAAAAAAAGGAGTTAGAATGTTCTAAAAATATCTTCTCTCTTTTTTTTTTTTTTTTTTTTAGTGAAGGCTACCTGTTAAAATCCATCTGAACTAAAATATCATTTTAACACTCACACCCCCCCCAAATATACAACTTATTCTACTAATGGGTAGAATTCTGCATCTATAAAACCGTAGTCTTCATGTGATATTAAGAAAATGAAACAGATTGAACCATATCCCAAGAAATAATTTTTACCAGAACTGCAGTGTTTAAATAATGGTACCAGGAGTATCAAGTGATCTGTTCTTCTACTCTCCAGTAGCCTCAGTAGGGAAAAAAAATTGAGTTGTAAGAGACACTCACAAAGACATGAAAAATTAGTCAGTGTTCTGTATTGCATGCTAAATACATGTTTTTTAGAAAGCCAAAAAATTAGGAGAGTTCATTTTGTTCAAAACCTGGACTATTAAGACAATGCCAGAGCAAGCAGCAATGTTACTTAGAACCTGATCAAACAAAACAAAATCATCACCTCATCCGAGAACCACATCTTTCACAACAGTGCTATATGAGTGTGTAGACATGGAGATAAATGTTTTGCAGCGCTTTTGAAAGCAAACAAATATGTTAAGTACAGTTTGGCTGTGAAGAAATTGTTTTCATTAAAAAAACACTGATATTTTCCCTAATGTTTCTTCTGAAGTTGGGCAGAGGCACTTTTATTACATTGTGAGGTTTTATTTAGCAAGCTTTTTTGTTTTACGTACAATTCTGATTTGAATGAAAATAAAATAAGCAACATCCCACAAATTTAAAAAAAAACCTTTATTTCACTTTCTAAGTAAGCTACTCTGTTGTGCAGCTTTAGGTGCTGCTATGTCTTCTACCTATAATGTTGGTAGGACAGCTAAGATTTTTTTTTCCTATTTTAATGCATAAGTTAATTTGGTGATCTTATTTGTGATCTAACGATTGAAAAATATGGCTAAATGATATTTTTATGACATGAATGGAAAGCTAAAAATACTACAAAAACATAGTTAGAAATGGCCAGTTTTTAGAGACTTGAAGAATTATTTTTTTAGTATCATAAAGCACTTTGTAGGTATTAAGCATAAATACAATTACACTTCTTTTAAATTACATTAATTATGGAGAAATTGTATACATTACAGGAAACAAACTATGGCATCTGTTTACATTTAAATGGTAGTACGTTGTATATCTTTAGAAAATACATGCTAGTACCATAGTAAATTCTGAGATAAAAACTAGGATATTTCATATTGCAGTTAATTCTGGAAACAAACTTACTGAATTGCTACAAACCACACAATTATTTGAAAGGGTTAAAGATTAATGAATTTTTTTTTAAAGGCATCATTTAATATAGTTTAACACTGTTTCGTAATGTTTTTGTTAACTGTAAACAGCTCAATAACATTCGGATCCTTGATAGGTTTTGGAGGTCAACTTTTAAGTCCTCTACCATCACACAGTAGTGAACTCAGAGGATTGTTTCCTTCATATTTTAGTGACAGAAGATAGTGAGTCAGAACATGGCACAAAAACCAGGGATACTAAAGATTCCCCAAAGCAGAGAAGTGGTGTTGGAAGCAGCAGCTGTAGCAGAGGTAATGACTGTAGGCGATGCGGTAGAGAATTAGAGAAGTGAAAATTCTCACGCTCACTGTTCTGAGGGCTTTGTCAGTCACTTGCTCTGAAGCAGCTAGAAGCAGCAAACGTTTAGAAATATCAGGAACTGAAAAGAAGAAAACACAGGAAAAGGAAAGAAAGGAAAAGAAAAAAGGACAGCGTATCTTTCCCCAAGATGATAGAAAAGGTACTTTGTTTTCCAGTAATAGTAAAATGAGAGTCTCCTGAGAAATATAGCTGTTCCCTTTCTTTGGCATTTTTTCACTAATTAGGAAGACAGAGGAAACAGTTTTTCAGTGAAGAAAAAAAATAAATCATGCTTCAAACACTAGGAAGGAGAGGGAAGAGAGATGGAGATTCTCTACTGTGGTATCCCACAATACTCAGTGATCCAAGAGTCAGAATAATCACCTGAGATGTGGGAGCACCTTTACAAGGCTTATTCCTTAGTTTTAATCTGAGGACTGGAAAAACGCTCTCTCACATATACTGCCATTTCTGGTTTTGACTGTGCATCACACAATGAGTCTGAAAAAGCCTTTCCTGAGGAAAGTTACTCAAAAATTATATGTCTGCACAAAAGTGTCAGTTTTGACAAAAAAGCCATGTTTTATCCAGCTTTAAGTTTGTGCTTCAATGGAATGACCGTGTAGCACAAATATATTCCCTTTACATAAATAATAACAGTGAAGAATCTTTTCACATCTGCATATTTTCATATCTAGACCCATATTTTCTTAAATCCCACCATGCCACATCAAAAAATGAGTGTAAAACCAATGACCCTTTTCCTGCTGAGCTTCAAAATTTCACCTAGATTTAACAAATCTACAAGATGAAAATCAACCAAAAAAAGAGAGAGGAACCACTGATTAGTTCTTCTATTATGTAAGTTATATGCTGCTGTCAAGAAGTCATACTGGCATGAAACTAGCAGACCAGAAAGAATAACTACATTTTAAAAATCTATTTAGCAGAAGAATCATTATTGGCTACTAGCTGCATTGGATAGTTTAAGCGGTTATTTTTGCTTATTCGTGGCTACTTGAAATGCTCGCTTTCCCAGGAACATAATTATAACCTACAATTTCACCCTGTATAGACATAGAGATTTTACAATCTATTTGTCAGCTTTTGCAGGAAGATATTTTCCCACTTTTTCCACATCCTCTCATTCCAGTCTGGCAAACTAAAATAGTAGTGTAATGGTTGTTCTCATTTTGCAAATCTGTGTGACAACTTCTGTGGTCATTTTGTAGTCCTTCTGCAGTGGAATCCTATTACAGAGAACGCGCAGGTGTGATGGTTGTGAACCTTCCATTTGCTTTGTTTTTTACCTCTGGTGAGTTTTTTTTCACAGCCATCTGTTAATTTTGCTCACCACAAAAGATCCTGAACGTGTCTGACCTTAACTGACTGCTAGAATTTCTTCTGTTTACTTGAACCTTCGTGATAGTCCTTCTTAATCCACTTAATACGTATGTAGAAACAAGTAACTGCTCTGCCCAAATCACAGTCTCTACTTTTGATTCCTAAACTCAGATTTTTTCTATCCTTTCTTTTTGCTATCACACTGAATTCAATAGCTATTCTCCCCAGGTGGCTCTGTATGACTGAGGTCCTACCAGCCTGTCCCTGCTTTCTCTCCTCTATTAGCAGGGCCATCGGGACAAAGACCATCCAGTTTGTATCCGGAAAGAGTGGAGTGGATCAAGTATTTCAGGAATAAGAGCAAAGGACAGACAGAATTGTATAACTGATCCCCTTCCTACTTTCTTCTGACTTGCTGCCTTGCACACCAGTCACACGGGTTGCCATCTGCAACAGGGTGTTCTGGTTAGGGTAAAGAGTTTGTGTGCAGAACACCTATTGGATTCAACAGAAGTGCTTGAAAAGACCTGGCCTTTTCCTTTGGCGTTTTTTTAGTTTAGGACCTTGCCTATTTTATCCATAAAATGTTATGTGATCTATAAATTATTGTAATAAACTTCTAGCAAAATACTGCCTGAAATGTCTTGAGACCTATAATGAAATTGAATATATGCCTGCAAAGGAAAACGCACTCAGATCTATAGTCTTGACTATTTTCAAATTCTAATTATGTTTCAGGAACGGAAAATGAGAGTAATCCACTCAGAATGCTGGCCATAAAGAAAGGCAATGGCAGTAATATACTTAGAATGCTAGCCCGTATTTTTTTGTCAATTGCTGTACAGAAACAGCATACACAACTGCGTAACTGTTCTATACTAATAAGCATGTAAGGTTTAAAAATGTAATTCAATTCAAGGCTGACTTGAAAATTCTAGAAAGCTGGTCAGAAATCCTAGCTGCAGAGAAATGTAACCAAGTGCTATTTTGATCACCTTGGGTTTTGAGTTCTTGCAGAGGTGTAGATTACTATGTTGTTTTCTATCACATCCCTATTCAAGGAATAGGTGCTCCCTCTTGGGAATCTTTCTAGATGGGTTGGTTTTGGTTCATCAATCCCCAGATCATGCCTACATTAGTGAGCTGTGTGATTTACTGTGAGAAAATTTATTTCCATTAATACTGGAGTAATGTGTTAACATAAACAAACTTTACTACGTTATTCCCAGAGTATTACTGCTGTTTGCCTCAGAAGATACCACCCTTGTTAATGGAAAGTGAGCATGTTGGCTGTTTCAAATGAAAATGGCCTCAGAGAATGAAAGGAAGGAATTTGACCTGCTACAGACCTAGTTAGCTATGGCCCAGGGCAGCCACATAAATGCATACTCAGAGATATAAAATCTTCAATTGATTTATCTATGAAATACTTGAATGTTGGGTCTTAGTATAGATCTTGGGCACTTTGTCAAATGTACCACAGTTAAGTAGCTTGAATGGGTAGTATATGAGTTTATATGAGCAGTAAAGACATACAGTGATTTTGCTGTCTCAAATCATTGCTGTATATCAACACCAGTTTACTTTGGTCTGAATGCAGGAGGAAAAAGAGTTGCCAGCTGAGAAGATACCACATCAGAATTCTTCATTTTTAAGCCTGCAGAGTAGTATGATTTCCCAGAAAAAAAATGCAGTGGCTCAGCGAATATCATCAGCAAGACTTCACAAAATTAAAGAGCTGAAGAATGAAATCTTCTATTTACAACACGAATTAGAAGCATCAACCTTAGAAAACCACCTTTTGAAACAGCTTCAGTGTCGACACTCAAAGGCAATAGGTAGATACAAAAGTTCAGAAAGTAACTTGCCGGGTCTTTTAGCAAGTCATTCTAATGAGGTGAGAGCTTTAAGGAAACTCCTGAGGATGTCTCAGGAGGATGAGAGAAATACATCCAGGAAGCTCAGAAAAGTTGAAGCAGAGTTGATGAAAGCTAAAGATGCTTTGCAGACCTTGCTTATGCTTTCAGAAGACAAAGCTCTTGCAGAGAGAGAGGATCTTGGTCACAAATTATCAGTCCTTACAGAAAAATTGGAAGTGAATGATACGAGGATACAGGTAATGTGTGTCTGTCATTGTATTTGTGGAACAATAATCGGAGAGGTTTCTGTGCAGGAATAGTGGAGTTTTTATCTGCTTTTTGTTGCATTAATGATTCTGATACAGTCCTGTAACACTGAACATTCTTTTTAATCCAGTGTGCTGTCCTGAGTGTAAGGTATTAAAAATAGCAGTAGCACCCCTTTCCAGTATTTTAGAATCAGACAGATATGTATGAGTAGATTAAGTTTGGCAATAGAAATCTCTTAGGAGTTTAGTCACATGCCTTAACTCTGTTAGGTCAGTGCATAGCATATAGCTCGAGAGCAATCTTCAGGAGAGCGTCTGTGCTGCTCCCTGCCAGCAGCATGGAGTACCCAGGCTGGCTTGAGCTGCCTGGCCACAATAGCACGGACCCTAATTTACCATATCGAAGCACACAATTACATGGAGACCACCAGGCTGTTGCTGATCTGCTTCCTTGAACAACCGAAGCTGGCTTATCTGGAACCAGCACTGTTATTTTGATCTGGTGCTGGTGGGCAGTATGGGCATACCTACATCTCCTATTCACTAATTACTCACCGTAGTCAGCTGTAGTCAGGTGTCCTAGATTTTAGGGTTGGTTCTACCATTGGTTTATTATGCAATTGTAGTAAAAGCCTGGTGAGAGTTTAAGAGGAGGTAATTCACCTCCTTTTAATCTCTCATACTTCTTTACTCTTATTGAACCTTTCACAAAAAGACAGGAATACAGTTTATAATACAAACCTGGAAGACTGAAATTTCCATTGTCCTCCAGGAATTAATTTCTATTTTCTATGGGGTATATTACACATAAAATTAAAAAAAGAGCCAGGTAATCTTAGAGGCATTTCACCATCTGGACAGCTAGTTCTGAAGTGAATTTATTACAGGAAAGAAAATGCAAATATAAAGAGCTGAATTTGAACTCTTTTTTGAAAACTTTCTGTTTACAGAAGTCCTAGTGAGAAGCTATAAAAAGCATAAGGTTTGGGTGTCCACCTTATAACTTTAGTAACTACAATTTCAGTGCAAGGCACTGGGTTCTGGTGATAAAGTACTCAATAAATTACCTCATTTTCATTTACACTAAGCCCCTTATGCTGCTGCAGTTAACAGATCTCAGTGTGAACAAAAATATTGTCTTAACATTTCTCAAAGATGATTGTATTCATGAATCCATCAGAAAGGTAATGTACAGCCTTATTTTTTTATGTTTGAATGCCGAATACATATTTTTTTGTTTAGTAAAATTAGGTTTCAAACCATTTTTTTCTCATTTTAAAGTAATTTTTCACATACTTCATCATCATTTCATGCATTGGTTACAATAGAATATAATTATTAGAAGCTAACTTTTCATTATATTAACATGCTTATTTCTTAAATCTGGTAAGAACTAAAATTTTTCAGCAGTCATACTGAGTCCATCCATATGGTAAAATATGTAATTTTTTTAAGAGCCTAGAAAAGCAGCTGAAGTTGAACAATATCACGTTTAGACGTCAGCTGGCAAGTGAGAACAAAAAAGCTGTGGAAGCTGGGATAATTACAAAGAACTTGCAAATGGAAATTAACTCTCTTCACCAAAAAATTAAGGTATTCAAGATTTTAAACAGGTTTCTGTTCCTACAAGAAAATTCAAATATTTAAAAATCCTTTTGCCTTTATTATATTATTTAGTAATGGAATTTCTGTTTTCTACTTGAGTCTATAGTCTAACAAAAAAAGTCAAAATATCAAATGATGAAATTACTGTAGGGTCTATTTGTCAGAAGTTCAAAGTAGTTCAATAGCTAATTCAAATGGAGTTTAATGCATCATAATTTGAACAAACAATGCACCCCAACTTGTTACCCTTTTGATACATGTAGGCCAATATATTCATCTACTAAATTTAAATGAGGTCACTTAGAGAAAGCCTTTCAAATCAAAATGAGACAAGTATTACAATATGCAAAACTAGAGTTTAACAAAAGACTCATGTAAATGTTTCAACAGTTGGTTTAAATTCCAGCTTTGTTTTTAGGCAAACATTTTTGGGACAAATATGTTCAGTTCAACAATTACTGTACTGCTTGTAAACCAAACATGCAGAAAAACCTAAAAGTGACACTAAAAAGAAATAGAAACAAAGCCAACACAAATGGTAGGTCCCATGAGTTGTGAACGAGAAAACCAGTACATATTCCGGGAAACATGAAAACCCTTGTGGCTTTTTAACGAGTTCAACTGTTTGTAACACACTTAATTTTTTTATTTCTGTATAAAGTGACCGATCTATTTGTTGATCCCTCCAGGAAGCTTTCTCTTTCTAAATGGAATCAAGTATCTGTGAAAGATGTTGTGATGGGTAGTTTTCCCAGAAATTGTGAAGGGCGGAACAGGCAACTCCTGAGGATCCATAGAGATTTGCATTTCTGTAGAGGGGCATTGTCCCTCTTACCTGTCTACCAGCTGCAGAGACTTTCCCCCTGATATTTGGCAGCAGCCAGGCTGGAAAAGGAAAAGAGTACCGTGCTCTTCCTGGGCCCCCTATCAAAGTCCCCAAAAAGCACTTGCTGTGCTACTTCCCTGCCAGAGTCTCATCTCCTCCTATATGTACAGATCTGGGAAGCAGGAATAATTATAGCCCCGGGAACACTAATGTTAAACTGTTCCAAAAATGCAAATTATTCTAAAGCACAGTTCTCACCTTAGCACTTCTATAAAATATTTCTATTTCATGTGTTTTCCGCAAAGTTTTCTATGTGTTCAGTTCTCTTAATGTTATATTTAGATTCACAAAACTTTCTATTCTTTTACCACAAAGAAGACCAGGCATGCTTATTAACCTTATTTTTGTGCCAGAACAGAGTTTATTCTTACACATTCATAGTTTTGGGTACTTGCCTTATTCAGACCATTCAAGGTATTCAGACACACTTTCAGGACAACCTGTATCTCCAAAGTAAATGCAGCTCCTATTTCTCACACTAAAAACTGATACGGTGAGAGTGTTACTGAAATCTCTTTTCTCTTACTAAGATAGATTTTAGAGGAAAGAGGACTCTTGCTAAATAAATTTTAAAAGTGTGCCTCTGAAGTTTATGTAATCTCCCAAGCAATAGTTTGTAAAACACAACTGAGCACATTGTAACCAAGGGCACTGAGTAAATAAATTTAAAAAAAAAAAAAAGGAAATAAAGCCAAAAATTACCTAGTCTGAAAAAAAAAATAACTCACAGCAACAGATGAAAAAATCACTAGAGAAGACTTCATTTTCTGAACATTGTGTTACAAAAAAAGATCATGTAGGTGTACAGGTGTGTTCTTAGCCTTAAAAACAGATAATTTTGATTTGGCTCATGAAAGAAAATAACAGATTCCTATTTATGTAAATAGCAAAGTCACCACATGGCCTGGCACAAAGCAAAATCACTGACAGTTTTCTCCCAACATGGGAAAATTAAGCTGGTAAAAAGTAATTCCTAATGCATATTAGAGGTTTAATAGTGTTTATTTCTTCTTAGGAAAAGGATCGGCAACTTCATGTAAAAAATATCTATGCAAATCGGATGTTAAAAATCCTAAAAGACAAAAGTGATTCAGTACCTCATGAAAAAAGTATGTGTATATTCATTTTCCTTTTTTATTCAGTTATGTGAAACTTACATTGTTTTATAACTGGGACGTGTATTCCAAAATAAAAGCCAATATAGTACTTCTATAAGGACTAAAAATATTCTATCACGTGTAATTTAATGAGAAGTGCTTGGTTTTTTGCTCATTTATTTTATGAATACAAATACATGACCTGGTTTTAATGTTTTACCCAATTTTCATCATGGATAGCACTTTGCATACATAGTTTTAGTATGCTAACAGTGATGTTGAAGTAGTGCTGCTATTTTATGTGTCTATTTGCATCAAGCTCTTTGCCTATTTGGTTTTTAACATGGTGAAGCTATCAGTCCACAAAGCTTTTGAAGATGATTAATTTCTGTTCAGGCTGTTGCCTCTGACTTGGCCTGGAGAAGGGGTCACCAGAGACGTAGAATTCCAACAACATGGCTCACTAACTCAAAGCATCTCACAAACAATCCTCCTGTAGCAAGTTTCTAGTTTTAGTACAGACTTTCACAGTGCTTTTATATGAGTAAAAATAATGAAAGTAATTGGGTCTTTAGAAACTGTTTTCTCATATTTAAAATCCTTAGACCCTCTAACTAAAAAATAGCAGAGATGCTTCAATGTCTGTGACTGAAGCTCCTGCAACTTGCATTTTGTTGGGGTGGAAGGAGAAGAGGAGTTTTCAGAGACAAGGTTCAGGAAGTTTAAAGGCCAGTCTGATGATCATACTGTCAGCTTATCTGAGCGAAGAGAATGTTTATCCTTAGTAAGTAGCCCTTAGCTTTTTAGCATAAGTAGATTTAAATGGGCAACCAGAGATTGTAATATCCCAGTTATTGTATATCCTCTCAATTAATTCCATCCACAGAATTGATGTTATTTAGGATGATATAGTCGAATGATAGAAAAGAACAATATAAAATTAATTCTCTCAAGGAAGAAAGAGCTCTTTAATAAAGAGTATTTCTTTCACATGGATGCTCAGACAGGTGTTGGAGAGAAATATCTATTATATGCAATCTTGTCTGTCAAACATTCCAAGAGCAGGTACCTTGTGTGAGATTCAACTGCCTAATTATAGGCATCCAGTGCCATTTGAGATGTCCTAGCACATTCTGCTCGGCCCTGTAGTTGTTGTTCCAGAAGGACACCAGGACATATTACATTGGTCCTATGTAATATTGGCCAGACTTATGTGGATACCTTGAATACTCGAGGGCATCTCAAATAGCGTGAGGCGCCTGGGTTCAGACAAGCGGATCCCACCCTTTGAACTCGACAGCTAAAAACAATCACAAATCACGCGAGTCAAGACTGGTTATGTTGCCCATGTGCTCACTATATTCATCGGAGACAAAAATGTTGAAGAAGATAGTTTTCTTGAAGCACTTATAAATTTCTGATTGTCATATCCTTTATATGTAGTGTCTAGAATTTACTAATAAATGTGTTTTATACAGAAAGTAATAAACAGATTTCAGATACTTTCCCCACATTGAAAGTAATATTTTGCCTTGTACTCAGGATCATAAATATTCTGTCAATATTCTAAAGGAGACCTTTCTGCGTGAACTTATACGCTTAATTTTGGATAAAGATCTGAACATTGACTTTACTGAGTTAAGCATCTCTTTAAAATACTAGTCAGATATTCCTGCTCCTAAACTGGAGGAGGAATTAGAACTTTCTTCTTCATGTGGGTACAGATGAGCACTTAAAATTTACATGGCAGCAAACATATCTGCTGGAAGTATTGCACATGCCCAAAGAATTCTTCAAATTATGGTATCAGTACAAAGACTTATGTAGTCAGTTGCTTATTTCCTTCCTCTTCATTGCCTTTGCAAATCCATTACTCTGCCTTAACTACAAATGAACTACAGGAAAAAGGTTGGTAATTCAAGTTGTAAAATTCAGAAACACGAATTCCTGCTTCTCATTCCAAGTCAGACACGTCTTTTTATGAAGCTCTGAATTCTAGTTTTAGTTACATGACATAACCAGCTGTGTTTTTTTTTAAATTTTACTCACATATGTACTTGTACAATGTTGTTACTTAAATTGCAGTACTTAAATCCCTGTTTACTATTTAAGTTCTTCTTTCCTTTAAGATAAAGGAGCTTAGTTGGAAAGGGACTTGATATTTTGTTATTAAAAAGTTCCAAAGCTGTCTGATCTTTTGGTATTTTTGGCCAATAAAGGTTTTATTTTCTGCCAGTTAATGGAAACAGAGGATTTAGAAATCTAGAATCGGAATTACTGACAATCTTTTTTTCCTTTTCACTACTGACTTGAATTTTCCTATAACAGAGCTACTTCTTCAAGTAGCTTTAAATAGTTATTTTCTATTCTGCATTTACAAAAAATTTAACCCAGCAGGAAAGAAAAAAAAAAGAAGTGTGGGGCTGCATTTTTAACCCTGCTGATGATAAATAGCTGAAGGTAGGCTTGCTTATCAGAAAGCTCTATGTACCTAAAAACAATTGATTTATTCAATTAAGCTATTAATTTCATAAACTCTCCCTGAGAGCAGTTTCCTCAGTTGTGGGAAGGTCACACCAGCTCCTCTGGAGGTACAGCTCCCCCTAGTCCTGAATGTGAGGAACGCGCTCGCCCGATTTCTGCTGAAAAAGGTGCTGAAGTAACTACTCGCCTTTCGAAAGGGAAAACTAATTCCCTCCTTATCGTCAGAGCCGTTCCTGCAAGAGGAATCCTCAAACCGGTTACCAACATCCTTTTTACCATCAAACTGCAAACATTTGAAAATCACCATTTTTATGGAGAGCCTTCCTCTGATTTCAGAGACTAAAACTGGGATTAAGGCAGAATGTTGATGTAGGTAAGATCAAGTTTTTGCTGCAGGGCTACCAACTTTCTCAGCCATCATACTCATGTCAAAATTATTCTGAAAATAAAATAAAAGAACAATATACTCACCTTCCTCACCCCATCTCCATTCAACTATTTCTTTAAATGTCTCATTCAGTCCCTCCCTTGGAATCTCTTTTCAAAGACCATAAATATTTCAGTGTTAAGCGTTTCCTCTGAAGACTGTGGTTCCATAAAGCCTTACATAAGTGCTTAACTGTGAGAAAGATGAATAACCAAGACAGAAGGCATAAAAGCGAGCATGTTTATTGTACTCTGTAATATCCGCATTTAGGAACCTGAAAGCTGAGGCCTCATACCAGACCTCTTAAATTAACCACACAAATTAAGCCCACGTGAGCTCTAGGGTGTAGACACATTTGTCTGACTTTGCGTGTTCTATCTGAACAGGACTTTGTGGATTTAAAACTCAAGTATATTTATGACGTACTGATGTAGAGATCAAAATGCTCCAAAGTCCAGGTAGCTATGTTTGTACTCCAGTTTCAGCATTTATAGATCAAGCAGAACAAAGTATTTTTTTTTTATGAAAGGGCATCAAGACATGCAGGAAAAAAAATAATTAAATCTTAGGCCATCTACTGGTATTAATAACCATCAAAGATATCTTTTGTTTATAGCAACAATGTAATTCTAGAAACTACTGTATCACTAACAATTGTCATTTTTCAATAGGTCTTAGTATAAGCAGATCAGTACAAGTAGATAAACAGAGTTTTAGATCACTGCTGCTGTCACAGTACCAAATGCAGGAAACAGACAAAAGTCCGATTCAGCTAACAAAGGTATGAAAGATCTGCATCCAATCCCTTGTTTAAACTCGCAACTAAGCTGTATGTTATTCCTTAAGTTTCAGTAATATGCCTGAATAGCCTGATCCATCAACTTTCTAGGATGTGGATTTTGTGTGAATATAATGATATTATAGAAAATATGTATGACAAATGTTGTGATACAAAATAAGAATATAATAGTAATATAATTTACTAACCTTTTTCTAAGTATTGCACTGTGTACTTTTAAAAGTGCTCCCTCATTATTTTTACCTTTAATTGCCAATTATAGGAGAAAAAGTCTTCAGAATATGAAAATCAAAAAGCTAAAGCAAATGAAGAATACAAAGATGCCCAACGTAGAACAGAAAAGCAATCAACCAAGAAAATACCGAAGCCAGAAACTTCTAATAGAACACATAGAGGTATATTTTAACATTTTTCTCCAAAACCGATCTGATGTTTTCAAAAGTTGATTGAACCGATGGCATTGGTAATTTACATGGGTCTGACAGCCGTTAGCTGGCACCTGACTGACAGGAACTAGTTCAACAAAATGATATATTAAGTGTCACTGCAACCCAGCTGCTGGCGGTGCTGCACTGCCAGCGCAGCAGCTCCGCAGTATAAGGCGCCTTCAGACTTCGGTACTTCTAAAGGGATTCCCTGCTCACGTTGGTAAAAAGCCCGTGCCTGAGCAGTGAAATTATACGTTCAGTTAATCGTTTGGTAATTCCACACTGATCAAATGCTGATCTCAAATTGTTGGTTGTGCATCTTCATCCTAGCTGATGTCAACATAGGTTTCTGGCTCAAGATCTATTGCTGGGAAAGAAAAGGGACTTTGAGGGCTGGGAATGTCTCCTCATTACAATAAGCACTGTGAAAAGATTTTATTTAAATCTTTGCCATTGACTGTGTTCTCGTGTAACAGTTATATGCAAGGGACTCATCTATAAACACCTTTATTTTGAAGAGAGTCTATAGAACAGAAGAAACCAATGCCTCTATTCCTTTATCTGAGCTTTTCTTTCAAAAAATATTCATGTTATTTTCGTTATGGTGAGGCTTGTAGAAAGAACCAAGATCTGAGTGCCATCATGCCAAATACTTCACAAATAGTAGCAGACATTGTGTGACCTACAGGTCAGACATTTACAGAGGTGAAACAGGTTGTTGAGGTCACTTACTAGATCAGTCACAGAGCTAGTAATCTGGAATGCATTAACTCCTGTGTTTTGTACTCCGCCTTTTCTTCCTACAGCCTTTCCAGTCCCCAGCAGATAACTGGAGACACTGTTTGTCTTTGAAATCCCCTTTTAAAACTGACAGAAAACACAGGTCTTCTGAATCTGCCTGTGAGTCTCCCTCCTTACTGTTTGCCAGACTCTTGTCTGGCTTTCTCCCACTGCTGGTATTAGGCTTATTTATTGAAGTATTATTTAGCTATTTTAATGGCAACTTTCTCCTTTAAGCTTGGACTCTATCTCATTTTGGAGGTACTCCGAGTCTCTTCGAAGCACAGAACCAACTATAATTTGACTCCTGCAGCAGACAAATGTATTTACTGTAGGCATTCAGTATACATACACCTTTTTCTACTAATAAGCAAAGCCATCTCATTTATAGGTTAGAGAGTTGCAGTGTATTCTGCTCCATGCAGGAAGCAACTGTGTTGTCAATTAAGGGAGAGAAAATCCTACATATATCTAAGTTCCATTTAAAAGCAAGAAAATTAACAATTAGATCTCATGTGGTTTCTCTGTTGCATTGTACATGACTTTTCTGGCCCTATATTTAGTCATTACTAATTATATTTGCATGCTCATTCATTTAATAAAATTAAATGTAATGAAAAAGCTAAAAATATTTACTGGGATTCAATGGCACAATGATTTGGTTTAAATCTTGCCCCATCCTGTTATATTTATTAGTACATAGCATTATCATAATCCTCAAGACTGGAATACCATCAATAATAACTACTTAACCAATGAAATAAGGAAGTAAAACTTGCTCTTATTAATGCTTTATGACTCTTTATGTTCCTAGGCAATTTAAAAGCATTCCTAAAACCTACAATATTTCATTTTAGAGTATTTAAGGGAGGGCAGACTACTGATGGAAGAATATGCTTGTTTGGAATATATGAAAGAAGAAGAAAAAGAGAAAGATTTGCTTAAATGGGAGCTAAGAAAACTGATGAAAACTGAACAAACTCCTCTAAGTGACAGTGTAAAGGAGAACAACCAAGAGAAAGATGCAGTGCAAGAATATAAAAAAGAAGAAAAAAGGCCAGACGAACAGCTAAGTAACAGTGAGAAGGCAAGGAGTAAATGTGTAACTCCAGGTCCAAGAAACAAAACACCCCTTAGGCTGAAAAAAAAATACATCTTCTCAGAAGCCACTGAGAATTTGCACTATGGGCTTCCTACATCAGGTACCAAATCCAAAAAAGGCAGTCTTTACAACCATAGATGTGCAGGACAGGACTGCAGTGAGACAGCTGAATCAAAAGTGGAAAATTCCTCTGAGCTATATGAACCATCTTTTGGTAAAGTTACCAAAACAAGGCAGAAGGACAGTTCCACTGAAGCGAAAGGCTGCGCTCATATGACATTCGCTGAAAGGAAAATCAGTCTTATGAAAGAACTCTTTGGACCAGGCTGTGTTTGAAGAGACAGACATTCAAGTTCTAACATGAGAGGAATGAAGAAAGAGAAGTGAAAGGATGCACGATTACACAAGCAAAGTTTCAAACCACCACCACTAGTTCATAATGTAAAGCATCTAACACTAATGAAATTGTTATGAATAACCTCATGAGAATACACAAAGTAGTTAATTTGACGTTTAGTTAGGTATATCAACTTATCTTTAGAAATACATATAATTTAAAACATTTTTTTTTAAAATGCTTTTGCCTTCATTAAATCTTACAAGTACTGAGGATTTCTTTCAGTGATTTTTCCAAAATGATACTCAAATCAGTTGTCAGAAAAGAACATTCCTTTTTCTTGACGGTAGTAAGAGTGCGCCTTAACAATGATGACATTTTAACCTGTTATCAAGTGTCCAAGTTAGTCTTTGTTTTGTAATTTCCAATTTTCTACAGTCTCTCTGCAGTTTGAATTCTGAAGCTGATTATTTGTTAGCTAGCTGAAGTCAGTGAACTGCTTTCAAAAGGTTCATTACTGGGTTAGTACCAACAATGCAATAAAAGAAAATAATTATTTTCTTCACTCCTGAAATAGCTTCCAGAATTCACACACAATAAAAATAATTTGCTATTACATTGTTTTCACTAGCATTATAAAGCACTAAAGCTTCATTCTTTTCCACTGCTAGAACTTA
This sequence comes from Tringa tobata, assembly GCA_033628505.1. Lineage (NCBI taxonomy): Eukaryota > Metazoa > Chordata > Aves > Charadriiformes > Scolopacidae > Tringa > Tringa tobata. The sequence continues at coordinate 1,947,659 of JAHREE010000463.1, read as the reverse complement.
TCAAAGCAGTTTGCCTGGTAACTTCCACAGCTGACATCCAAAGATGAATATGCAAGGGTAAACTATTGTTTTGGAGAAGTCAGGCATATCCAGTTTTCAAAAAGCCTTTAAAAATCCTGTGTTTAAGGTTATGTAAGCAAGGGTGGAAGGATTATGTTTTGTTCCTCATAGTAATTCATGACACGTTTGCTAAAATGTGAAGTTAGGGAAAATTATGTGTATTCTATTAATTTTAAAAGGCAGTAGCGCTTTAAAAAAAAAAAACCACCGCAAAAGCTTTTAGAGGTGGTTAAGACATTTAGATCTGAACCTACTTGCTGCGTATTTCTTTTCAAAATTTCCAAGGTTTGTCTTGAAGCAGTGCTTAAGAATGAGCTTGTGCAGCCACAAGAGTAGGTGTTTCTCCTCTGTGAACTATTAATACTTCTACAATGCCTTTACCGCTGTCCCAAAGTTAAGAGCAAACAAGCCTATGTAATCCAACACTCCTCTTTGGACTGCGTAGGGGACCAAAAGCCTTTTCGCCCTTACTCACCAAATGTTTGACCAGAACAACAAACAAACTGCGTATTTGACGACCCCATGCTAAGGATGGATAAAGAGCAAATGCTACTGTCAAGATCTAAAATGCTGCTCTTCTTGACCTCACTGTGTTAAACTCCGTAATACCGTCATAAGCTAAGCAGAAATACCATTAGCCACATGTTTAGATACAGATATATGTCATAGTTAAATAATCTGTCCTGAATACTTAAAACAGAAAAATAAAAAAAATTAGGCCTGTTGAATCCAACAGTATCTCCTTATGCAACAACATGGTGGGGGTGTTGCTGGTTTGGGGGCTTTTTTTTTTTTTTAGGAACACTGTAATTAACATTGGAAAATGGATTAGAAAGCCTGAAATGGGTTGAAAAGCTTTATTTTGTTAATAAAAAAACATGATTATACATAACATTGAATCACAACATATTTTTCTTGATGATACTTAATGCATCCATTGGCTAAATCTCATACTTAATATAAAACCATTTTTTTTAAATTAACATTTTAAAAACCCCATCATTTCATGCTTATATACACACAACGTATCATGACCTTTTGAATTCATTTCTAAAGGCAGTGCTAATTTTGGAGGGGCCCTAGCCCCTTCCTTCATCCCTGCAGGAAGGCAGAGGACCTGAAACAACACAGCAAACGCACTCCACTGTACAGAGTAGGAAGTGGAACCAGAATTGCCAAAGCCCAGCAGAAGAGGGAAAGGTATCCCTCAGAGCTTTGTTCAGGCTTATGTCAACAAAAACAGGAGGTGTGGAACAAGAACTTTATACACCCACTCATTTGCCTTATGGGGCCGCAATGACAGGGTCGCAGATGCCACTGTAGCATGGAAAATAACACGACTTTGTCACAGTTCTACAGGCAGGGTACTAGGAAGAATTTTGTCCACCTTTAAATTCAAAATATTGTGGCTGTTTCTTGTACTTAAAATACAGCAAGAAGGATTTCCTCCAAAACAGAAAACTGTTTTCCCTCCTCCTACTACTCGCTACCGTTGTTACTACTTTAGGCACTTAAATCACTGATTTGCCTTTTTACATTGACATATCTGTTTCAGGCTATCTTGGACTGTCATTAATGTGTGCTAAAGCCAGGGAATGTAGTCCTCCGAAGGAACACCATTGTCTTCTACTTGCTCTTTATTAACACGGTGCTTGAGAAGGATGGCCAGACCTTTCCTCCCAAAACATGGAAGAAAATAGTTTCAGTGATCCTCACTCAGCTTGGGAAGCAGAGAAAATGTCAAGGAAGGAAAGGTCAGTTATCAATAAAGGCAAGGGGAAAAAAATCAGGTGTTCAATGAATTTTAAAAGTCAGGGAGAACAAAGTATCCAGCCATCCCATATCTGGCAACTGAGCGAGTCTCTAAAAGGTTGATTCTGCATATCTATCAATAATGCATTTTCTAAGACAGTCCAAGAATACACAATACACCAATTCTATTGTAAAAATCAACAAGGAGGAAACTAATTCTGTTTTACACCGAGCCAACCAAAACACTCACCTCTATCTTCTAGTACCGCTTGTCACCAAATATAATGACCTCTGCCACATTATACAGCGAAGCTCACAAAAGAATTCCTAATGCTATTGCATTTCCAACTTAAAAATACAAATCCAACACTTTTAGATTTTGGTGACTATGCCACGACAAAATCTTACAGTTCTGCCATGAATCAATGTTCATAATTGTTGAAATAGACCCAAAATGAGGTTCTGCAAACAGCAATGCTATTCTTTGAAAACTGACCACCAAACTGAAAAACAAACTAAGGCAAGATAAAATAAATCAAAAGGAATACTGACTGATATCCAAGTGAAGTAACAAAGACGATCTCAGACCTAGTCTGAGGAAGACAACTGTTCCCTTTTTCGCTTTCATTCATTTAAAACAGTGATAATGAAAATGTAGTTGAGGACTCCATGGATCACTGGGATTCCTTCAGCTGAAAGGGTGTAGCATGATAGCTACAACTTTATTACAAACCACCAGCCAACATGTAATTCCAACACCACCTGAAAGAGATATAAAAACAGGATTTAAGTCATTGCATCAATAACCCTGAAGCACACAAGCATCTGAACACAACTTTGGAAGCGTAAAAATGAAACTTCATGTTTCATCAGAGTTATGAGATGAACAGGAACAAAACATCTTCTTTTTTGGATACAAATGCCTCTCTTCAAGGGATGGCAGCTAACTCCATGTTGCTCCTGAGAAAACCTGAAGATTGTCGGGGGGAAAGAGTACCAAATAACATGAATATGAGTGAAACTGTGGTATGTACAACCCACAGCTAAAAACATTTGCGATGTATTACCTAACAGAAAACATCTCAGGTGCTGAAGTTAAAGGCTCGGCAAGTAACAGAATACTTTGCTAGAACCTAAATTCTCTCCCCTTCCTCCCCACAGAGATATATAGGAAGGCACTACTCAGACTTTCGCTGCTGACCCAGATGACTTGCACTGCTCTTTTAAAGGGTCCTGTCCTTCCCACCAGCAGCACAGGAATGTGTATCCGTATGACGGAATAGAGGGTGTGCCCTGACTGTAATACACAGCACAGGCACGTTGCAGACTGCATAGAATCATACTACGGAGTGTCACAGAATACATAGCTGTTCATAGCACACATGTGAAGAAACTACCTTTTTGGTGATTTTTAGACATTTTTGTGTTTATCACCTAGAATTCAAAGGCGATCTCCACAGTAAAGTGATTATCAGCCAAGACAAAAAAGGAGATTTGAAGGCAGACACGGATATGACCCTTTTTAAATCCCTTCAAATGCTGTTTAAATAGATGCTTTTCAAGGACTACTCCCCCACCCTGCACAAAAGCAGACTCTTCTTTTGTCCAGTAAGCATGCTGAATACAAGTAATTCTCTAGACAGGGATTAAAGATACAACAACATACAATTCCAACACCATGTTTTGGAATTCCTTCTAAGGCAGTTGGGACTTACAAGCCTAACATGAAGAGTCACCAGCAGCATTTTAGCTCGATGGTAAATTTCCACACACTATCCTGTCATTCTTCCCGCCTACTTATCCCATTAGCGCAGAGCCAGCACAGTTTTCACTGAGAAATAGGTATCTAAAACCTGCGATATCCTTCTGATCATTAATTAATTAAACTGCATAAAAGAAAAGGATTTAAGCAGGTAAAAATGCAACAGAAGTGTGATGAGAAAAAGGCTGGGAACAGACAAGGCAAAATGCCAAGAGAGAGCATACCTAAATCACTCTGGAGTTAAACTACTATGAAACCCCAGCAGTTTATAAGAAACACATGTAAGCGATACAGACCTATGAAGTATTTGTCCATTTTCAAACCCAATTCCACTCTTTCAGTGGACGCCTTAACATTAAAAAAGTGTCTGAGTCTTCAGGGCCTATCCCATACTAAGATAAAGCTGTGCTCTTTGAAAAGAAATAAAAATGACAAATGGCCCATTTTATTGAACACATAGGAAAGAGCTAATCAAATGTTTGAAACTCCCCTCTGTGCTCAGGGAGTTAGAAGAAACATAGAGAAGCAATGCTTTTAATCCATGTATGGTCCTCATCGCTACATTGTTAGCGTCTGCATGGGCTTAGGAAATGTATTTTTTCCAGTGGACAGTGCTTACCTGCCACCCCCGTAGGAAAGGCTACCAAGCGCTCCAGCGGAGCAAGCCATTTGCTTGGAAGCACTGTAACTGGCTCAGAATAGTACTTCCAAATCAGAGAGATCATCAAGGCAGCCTAGAATTGAAATTTTTATTAGCTTGGATAATAATACACACCAAAGTAAATTTCCACCACTACACTGAAGGAGCAAATAATAAATTCTAATTAAATAAAACAGTTTGTTATTTTACAGTGTTCTTAAGCAAGTTCAAAATATTCCTAAACTTAGTATAACCCTAACTTGAAACACAATAATATTAAGAGGTAGCAGAAAGATGTTGAAAAATACTGCTTTCTTTTGAGACCCTGGTTCAAATCTAAATTAGACAAGCATATTAACAGTAACTGTTAAATTCTGATTAATGTTTTTAGCCATAATCCTTGCTCTCCTGAAATCCAACTCACTTTCACATCACCCTAAAGATATCTTCAGGTTGACCACTGTCATTCTTATTAGCAGACAATTCTTTGGCATCAAATCTGAACTACAGAGACAATCTGATGAGGCACTGTAGTGAAATGTGTGACAGCCGTAAGTGGAGATTTGCATCCTCATCAAAAGCATATTTTGTTCTCAAAAACATAAGCAAAATACATTTACAGGTATGAGAACTTTCCTGGGTCCAGTGTCACATGTAAATGAAAAAAAAGCCAACAGCAATGACAAAGCTAAGACAAACTGTTATCTTAAAAACAGAAACTCAGAGCTAAAGTGACCCTGAAAACTCCTTCCATCCACAACTACCAGACCTCATCAGCAACATCTCTCCCTTTCAAGAAACTCATTCAGTTTGGCATGCACTGTGTCACTGAAATGTCAAACACCTGTGTGAGTAATCATCAGCCAATAGACACAGGAGATAATTCTAATGCTACTGAGGATTTGGCTTAGTAATTTGTATCCATAATAAAATATTTACTTACTTGTAAGATATAGAATACAATATTTATAACCCACTTTATTTTGGCTAACTGGGAAGTTCGTGCTTTCACTGTTAAAAGAAAAAAAATATGACTGCATTATTTATAGTAGTGAATTATACTTACATAAAACAAGTAATTATTAACATTTCACTCTTCAAATCAGGACATTACACTATTTAAAAGTCTCATTTCAGATGACTTACAGCTATATTCAAAGTAACCTTCTGCAAAAAAGTGCTAGGGCCGTATCACACCATAGTTTCTTATTAACACTACTATGTAAAGTCGCAAAACACTGATATCCTAGACAGAGAATTGTCACATGTAGTCAAGAACACTATTCCCAAATGAAAACAGTCACTGTGGTTACAAAGTTAAGAACCTGCTTCAGATGAAGCATAAAGTCAATTTTTCCTCTTCCTAAAAAGGGCTTTAACAGATGCACTTTTTGCCCTGTTTCATTCAGGAACACAATTAAAGACTATTCCTTTACTGAATAAATCTTGGTCAGATTCACTACTAAAACTCCTCCTGCCTATTTTTCTGCTGCTACTGTACCTTAGACAAATATAAAGAAGGCCAGAGAAGACAGCACATCTTCAAACATAACGGTAGCCTAAAGTTCTCTAAAACAATGTTGCTGGTTGCTAAGTGAACGACTCAAATCTAGTTTAACTGAACTTATTTGGTTAAGAACAATACTACTGAAAGCAATACAATACTGCCAGTTGTAAATATTGTCCTTTCTCCAAGCAAGGAGCCTATAAACATCCATCCGTTCTGCACAGAGGAGGCAGACAAAGCAAGTATTCTCCTGCCCTGTTAGAATCAGAGAGTTTGGGCAAAGAAAGAAAAAAATACTATTATAAAATCCTAATTGAGACAAAGCATTACAGCTTTATCGCAAAAGCTGCTGCATAAGGTCAAACAGGATTGCAAAAGAACAGGAAAGGTCTCAGCTGGTTACCTTAGAGACCAACACTTTCTCTCTAGCATTTGGTAGTACACCAACCAAACAGCATGAACCAGGCAAAGCATCCTTTTTGCAGTAAAGATATGCAGCCTCACTGTGTTACTTCTTTTGTTAATGGCAAAGGACTTCCTTTGAGCATCACTGAGAGTAAATAATTACACAGTGAAGCCCCTTATCAGTGTATGCAGAATGATGCACAATTGAAAGACAAAGGCAAACTCTACAAAAAAATGTAAAGGGAAAAAAAAGAGAAAATAAAGAAGATAACACTGGAAACAGATAAGAAGGGGAGGAAAAAAAGTTGAAGGAGAAATATACTTAAAATTGAAAATATTCATAGAAAAATGTTTTTCAGAAACTAGAAAAGGGAGTAAACATTGCACTCTACCATGAGTTTTAAGCTTGTCTGTCATTTTGTTAATCTTTCTTTCCAGACGGGCATATCTAGCAAACTCATCCATCATACTAATGGTTGAGAGTTCTTGCTTCATGTTCTGAATTTCAGCTCTCATTTGGGACTCCTGCTCTGCATCCTTTTGTAACAATCTGGATATCTAAGAAGTAAAAAAAACAGTATCAGTTATTTATCCAGAATTCCACTGATTTTCTTTAGTATGTATAAAGTATGATCTGTTTACATAATCAAAAGCCTCCCATAAAAAAAAGCCCTTTTACCAAGTCACAGGAAAACCTTGGCTTAACATCTGCAACATAAAAGCCAAGTAATCTTTATTTTCTTGTTCTGACTGAGAAGCAAATCAAAAAGGCTTGAAGAAAATTGATCCCGTACAACAGTGATTTTCAACTTTTCTACTGTGGTTAACTGCTTTTTACTTCTGTAGTTCTGCCTTCATCTCCTCATCTCCCCACTCTCAATGACGCTGCCTTCTGAGACCTTTCAAACCTCCCAGGCCCTGCCTGCTGCTGCATCCTGAGCCAAACTGCTGTCCTCCCCTCCTTGCGATTCTCATCACCCACTGCTTGGATGACAAGCACCTGATAGGTGCAGGAGAGAAAGGACCAGGGAAGCACTCCTTTTCCATCACTTCTCTTCCCAGCTCCAGCAATGCCACTTACTCATTCTTCGATCCCAGCTCCAGCAGCCTCAGCAAAGGGCTAAATTAATCACTGTGGAAAATTTATTCACTGAAGCCCAGTTTTAGACCTCACCAATAATGTACATCTCACCAATCAGGAATACCTCCTCTAGATTACAGATTGCCTAGTCGAGGCTGCTAGAAACACACGAATTGCTGTACTGGCTGAGAGCTGTGATCCATCCAGTGCAGTATCTTACCACTACCTCAAAAGCAAAAACACAAATTTGCATGAGTTATTCTTCTTCCATCTTATCTTTGCATTTAAATGCAGTTTTCTTATAACATCTTATTGGTTTCTTGGCTAGAATTATTTCTTACTGACAGAAACGTAACAGGGTAATCACATGTTGCGTTAGCAAACATTTTCTCCTCTTCTTTTACTTTGCACTTTCTTTTCATGAGGCACCACCTGCTTGTTGGTTCATGAACTCCTTTTACCTTAGAAACGAAGATACAAAGAACATAAAATCTTTTCCTCGCTGTTCCTTAGCAAATCTTTGTAGCTTCCTCAAGACGTGTAACATTTTCCTCACAAATAATGTTCTCAGTGCTGCAGTCAATGAAAACATCTCACTATTTTGTCATGAACCGAAGCAGAAAGTTGAGCGGAGGTTTTCATTAGTCACCTATAGTAACACCAGGTTCGGCTTCCCAAATTGCTACGAGCAATTTAGCTTTCAGAGGATTTTTACCCATTATCAAATAGTGTGCTCTGATCTGCGTGCAAGTGAAGTTATTTAGGTGAAAGCACAGAACGTTGGGTCTTTCAGCATGCTTGCTCACACAGAAGTTTATTGGGCAGCCACAGAGTTTATCCGTCCATGATTCCGTCATCCACACCTTCAGAGAAACACTTAAGATCAGGCCAGGGAGCACCCTGACCAGTCACTGCTACTCAAGGTTTCCTCCTACGTTGCCGAACTCCTGCATCTCCGCATCTGCCGATCTCCCTTCCCAGGGAGGGAGATGTCCCTCTGCCCAGAGCGGGGGCTGCGGAGCACAGCCGCCCTTCGCGTTCCCCGCAGCGCCCTGAGGGCCGCGGCCCCTCTGGGGCTGGTGGGGAGAGCATCCTTTGGGATGCCGGTAACTCGTCCCCCGCCGCTTTGCTTCTCAGACGCTGCCTAACCGGGGCCGCCGCAGCCACAGCGTCACCCTGTCACGGCCTGCGGCTCCACCGCCTCACAGTTCTTCCCAGTACCAGCCCTCTCCTCTCTCGCCGAGGCCAGACGCGGGGCCGGGCCCCGCCGCGGCCTCACACCGCTCCCCCCGCACCTCACCCCCTCAGCCATCGGGCGGGGGGGACGCCATGACACCTCCGTAACGCTCTGCCCCGCCGCCTCGCCCCTCCTCAGCCACCCCCACTTCGTCCCGGCGGAGGAGCCCGGGCGTGCAAAGGCGAG
>JAHREE010000463.1:1854001-1929221 GCA_033628505.1 Tringa tobata | reverse complement strand
CACCTCGTCTCTCCCCGTGTCTCTTGCAGAGCTCTACTTCCTCATAGCTCGGTTCCTGACCACCGGGCCCTGCAGGAGAACGTTGAAGGTGAGTACCGGGGCGCCGCACGCTCACCTGGGCGCACCGGCTCGCACCCCTCGGCCATTCGCTGCCGCAAAGAGGATTGAAGGGGAGGTGTGAGCAGCCGGTCAACCCCCCGCTCCCCCTCCCCCTCCCGAGCCCGTTTGCGGCAGCAGCCGCTTGAGAAGCCGGAGGTTTGCTCGTCCCTAACTCTGTATTTTTTTTCCCTTTTCTCTGCAGGTGCTGGTGCAGGAGCTGGAACAGCACCAGGTCTGTGTGGGCTCTGATGAAATCACCTCTCGCGCTGTAGTCAAAAGTTTCCTTTACAAGTCATTGGAGTTTCTTCCACTCTACCGTCTCAACTTTTTCCCCTCAACACACATTGTTTTGGATGCGATCTATTCCTCCTTTCTCTAACCGCTGAGTTTTTTGTGTGTTTTTTTTTCCCCTCCATTTAGTTACTTCCTAAAAGGTTGGATTGGCAAGGAAATGAGCATTATAGAAGTTACGAAGAATTGGTGAGCCTTATTTTTTTTCTTTAAAACTTCTAATTAGGATAACATTGATGTTAGACCTTTTACCTTTAAAAGTAGGCCCAAAGCTTTACCTTCCATTTTCATTTCAGCTCTGTTAAGACGTAGGAATTATTTTGAAAAGAGCCTTTAATTTCTTTACATTAGACTAACAAAAACACAAGTGGTGGTTTAAATTGAGGATATTGTTTACATAGCAGAGGTGGAGCTTGGCGTTGTGCATTCGTACATGCCACTGCCTACATATAGGGAAGAACCAATCTGAAGCAAGGTTTCATTTCAGAGTTTCACGAGCAAGTTTGTTAAACGCGTTTTGATTTGACGGTATTTATTTTCTGGTTGGCTTCCTTCATCAGTCCCTTTCAACAGATTAGGAAATGAAATCGCTATTCAGAAATCAAGGGTTGGCAGTTCTGGTGCCTATGAGTATGCTGTTTATCTCTGGCTACGCGCTGGTCGTAGCTTTTTTCTAAATATTAGAAAGATACGAGTGATTTCTCAACAGCATGTATTTTATGCCTTCTATGACTGATGTTGTTTGCTCTAAATGTTTTAACTTATATCCGTTTCAGAATGGAAAGCTGTCTTTCTGTAGGAGTTTTATTTTACTGCTTCTTAAATGGCAAAGTATATTTGGCAGTTGAATCTTGTGAAGTGGTGGTATGGCAGTGCATACCCAGTGTGGTTTATCCTGCTTTATTGTAGTTGATCTTGTTTTCTTTAAAGAGATGTTTATTCTCTCTTCCCCTTCTCTGCCAAAGATTCAGTCATTGCAGGTTAATTGACTGGCTTCTCCCTTAGCCGTCAGTTTGTGTATTGTTACAGTTAAATCTCCTTGTCCTTGTGTAACACTTGAAGATCTCAGAATCATATTTGCATAGAGAGGGAATGAAATTTTGTTTGAAACATTTTCTTAATTATTTAAGTGCTGCTTAAAGTGATAAACTGGATTCCATTTCTTCTACTTGTCAGTGTGGTCAGTTGAGCAAATGAGATTTTAAATTAATGCTTTAAGTTACTAAAAAGCCTAGTCTTGCTAAACAGGAATACTTTCAAGCTCTGACTTGAATTTAGCAAACATGAAAGTAGTATTAAGTTCAAAAAGGATTGTTTGGAGTTTTTTGGTTAGTTGGAGTTTTTTTGGCCCCAGTTCTTCTGACAAAAGTGGTGGTGTTGGGAGATGTCATGTGCAGATTCTTCTGACTTAAGCACAGTTTTTTAACTATATTTATAATGCATATACAGTTGTCAGATTAATTCTTTAATATGTGCTGCTTCTGCGTCTTTTTCCTACACAATTTAGAAGAAATCTCCACACAGCATAGTAGTATTTCAGAATATCGAAATTAATCTTCTGAAGGTTTTAGTTTCTGCTTTTGAGGGGCTTTGGGAACCTCTTCTTGTCCCACTGGTCTCACTCTGATTTTTCAGAGACCACAGGCAAATGCAATTGTGTGGTGCAATTATTTCTTTTCCTCTCTGTTCATCCTGGAATTGGAGCAAGACTTTTTAAAATAACTGTTCTATCCAAAATCTGAGTAAAACTACTTAAAAAGGAAATTAATTGCAAGGTTTTGTATGCATGCTTCTATGAGGGATTTTATTTGGAATATATACTCCTGATTGTGGTACACAGACAAAATGATTTATGATGCTTGGCATAAAGTATGCTGAGCTTTCTGTCCTCAGTTTTGTGACTGGTGCTGCTCTGTACCAATTCAAGAAGCAAAATTGATAAAGAAATTATGAAAAAGTGCATTTTGTAATCTTTGGCTACCAAATATATTTCTCATAATCAACCTTAAGCATCCGATGAGCTGATTTGCTTGCATATACTTGGCTGTGTTGTAATGTTAGCTATTTTACTGATACTACCACCTCCCCTTCCCCTCAGGAATGCAACCTGTGCCCCCGCAAACTTTATACATTATGTGGATTTTTATTATTAAACCAACTATTTGGCTGTGGCTTAAGTCGTATGTTCTCAATACTTACTGTGCATTTGGGCAACTTTTTGTTGAACAGACTTTAGGTGACAGCATGTGGTATTTTTATTCCCGCTGTTCTGATGATGAGATCAGCTTGGTCAGGACTTCCTTCATCTAAATTCAGTCGGTAGGCTCAGGGAATAGCATCGTAAGCACGAGCTAGTTCTGCCTGTGTCCTGAGCTACGTGGGCCAGAGGCCACATACCTGTGTTGGTGTGGCCCATCTGCCTCTCCTGACTGTATTGGCTGGGAATAGTCTGGCTGCTGAAGTGGCAGTGTGGCTTCTGGGTCTAACTGGTTTTTACCTGGCCAGATCAGAGAGTGGAGTAAGCACTGGGCTCTTAGTGCCTGCTGATTCAGACCTCCCCAACAGTTTAAATTTGTGATTCTGGTGGTTTAGTTTATTTGAGTCTCTGTAAACTCTACTTTGCATATTTAACTTCAGCATTATTGTGATTAACTTTATAGTTAGATAAGGATTTCTTTCATTGAACTCCCAGAAAGAAGACGGGGAAAAAATACTCAAAAACCACGCGCAGCTGCTCTTGACTGAGACATCTGAGTGTGTGGGAGTCTTATTTTTTTAGATTGTTAGATGTAGATAGCATGGGATCCTTCCTGAATGGATGGATGACTGTTTTGATCCTTTTGGTTTAAGGAAGTAGGGCAGTCTTCTATGTAGTACTGGTTCTTCAAGGAAACTATTTCCAGAGAGATTGTACTCAAACCTAGTAGTTTGCAGTTTACTGAACAGGTACTGTGTGACTGAAGTACTAGTTGTGTAAATTCTTGTGCTTCATTACAACAAAATTCTCCATGATTTTGAATTATGAGGGTTTTAATTTTATTTTTAATAAAAATGCTTGGGTGAATTAGGCAAAGGCACTCATTGTAGGGTCCTGCACAAGTGGGTGCCACAGTTGTGGGTATCACAGGCTTTCAGTAGTAAAATACTGATGTGCAGTAAGTAATTTTATCACAGTGATTTTTACCATAGCTCTCCCATTCTTGGAGAGCACTCACTGAATTTACTAGATCAGAGCTTAACGGAATTGATTTTGTTTTGTAAGTTGAACGTCAAAAATTTAAACAGTGTTTAATATACCCATGAATATTGATGCTTTTAGATACGTCTGTTCTGGATGTACCATATAAATTTTTCAAACTTTAAATTTCTGCCAGGTGCTGTCCAACAAGCATGTGGCCCCAGACCATTTGTTACAAATCTGCAAGCGTATTGGACCTATACTGGATAAGGAAATACCACCCAGCATTTCGAGAGTGAATTCCTTACTTGGTGCAGGGAGACAGTCATTGTTACGTACAGCAAAAGGTATGGTGTGTTTATTATTTGAAATGGGTATGAGACATTTTCATAAGTAATATGGTGAAGACTTTTGGAATACTTGAAAGCTTTGGTGAGCTTTCACCAAAATTGAGCCCCGCTTCTTCTGTACTGTGTTTAGTGAACTAAAACACGAGTAATCTTTGTATTAATCTTATACCTACATATTGATTATTGTGAAGAGAATGTTTTCAGTTGCATCACAAGAATCACTGTTGAGTGCTGAGGCTGCTGAACATGGCCAGTTTTCAACGTTACTGCAATATAATGAATCATCGGGATGCAGGTGCTACTTCTCTAACATCTCCCAACACTCCCAGTAGTGTGTTGATTTTGAATGCGGTAGCTGTTTTACTCTGTTCCATGCAAACATGAGACAGTAACACCAGATTTCTGAAAGTTTTCTTGGTTAATGCAAATGGCATCAAAATTAGTACTTGTGAATTCTGTACATATGCAGGAAGAAAGTCCTTGCCTGTAGCTTAAAGGGAATGATTGGCAATGCACATGCACGTTATTTGATAGAGTAGATTTTAGCTTTAGATGTATCTCTTTGAACGTTTCTGGGAAGGGGGGGCATTCACATGTTTGTATGACGTTCTGTTGGGTAGCTAGGTGCTATGATATGGGACTGGTTTATGGGGTACGATTGTGTTTTCAGTTATCTGTCCTAACTGCTTGAAAGGGTGCACGGTAAATGACAGTGACTGCTCTATCCCGAAAATCAGGATTCAATTGTTTCAGCATGTGTGTCAAAATGACTGTCAGTGGGGGAATTTTTTTTTAAGAATCACAGAATTGTCAGGTTGGAAGGGACCTCTTGAGTTTATCTAGTTAAATAATTTCATACTATTCAATAAAAATAATACTTATGAATAAATATTCATTAAAATGTTTAAAATCTTAAATGCTTTGCACTGAGAACAAATGGAAAAAAAATCAGTCAAGAAGTTTTGTGTTATGTGAACTGCAGGGACATCACCATTTAGGAGTAATTTCAAAGTTTGGTGGTTGGTTGTGTTGGGATTTTTTCCTCCTTCTGTTACTATGTAAAATGGATTTTTCTCTCCTCTGACGTGACACTGTTCATGAAAAGGTTTGGGGCATTTGGTGTTTCTGTTTTTTCAGTTGTTTCAATACTGCATTTGAGACCACCTATAGATATGTTTTTTTACCATGTTTTGGAACTGCAGCTCTCTTGGCATTTTTAACATGTATTTATGACAAACTTCAACCAATTGGTTTTCAAGATTGCAGGAACACTGTTTGGAAGGGTTCTGCATTTGCTGCTCTTCACAGAGGAAGACCTCCTGAAATGCCTGTGAACTATGGCACACCACCGAATCTTGGTAAGCTCTTTTCAACACTCATCGCTGCTGCTGTGAGCATACGATGTGTATCTTGATACTGGCCTTGCTACAACGCTGAGAATGGCACCTCAGAACTGAATCTGGAGGCTTATCTGGAGAACTTCATGTGACTTCACTGGAGTTACGTATTGGGTACAAAGGTCTGCTCTCAGCGTTAGTGAGACAGTAGCCTCTAGATGATATCATTTTCATTTATAAAGCCCCTGTATTAAGTAGATCAACCTACAGAAAATGCAAATAATTTGTCTTTAAATAGAAGGACTCTTGTATGATTTAGGGTATAGAAAGTCGTGGGAAAATAAAGGTAACATTTAGCACATCTTATCTAGAGACTGAAGTTTTGACAGGAGCAAGTTTAAAATACTGTCTTGGTTTTATACGTCGAAAAAATTGCAAGTACAAAACCCCCTGACTTTATGATATCTGAAAGTCAGTTCAACTAAGTCCTTAAGTAAGATATTAATGCAAGTTAAATAAAGTCATGTTTTAGAATAGATCTGTTTTAAACATCAGGATGTTCATTCTTTGATTTCTTTGTATTCTAGTGGAAGTACATCGAGCAAAGCAATTAACTGGATATGCAAAGTTCAGTACTTCATTTCCAGGAAGTATGTATCAGCACGTCAAGATGCACAGACGGATTCTTGGCCATCTTTCATCTGTATATTGTGTTGCATTCGATAGGACTGGACATAGAATATTTACTGTGAGTTGATGAAATACATCCAAATGTGAATATAGTTCTAGAGGGATGTAAGGAAAAGAACTTTGAAACACATGTTATGCTAAAACTTCTGGAGGTCGGTATCAGTAGTGTTAAAACATAGCTGATTAGCTCCATCGCTGTGCTTAAGTAGAACAATTTGATGTAATTAAAGGTCTGAAGCATGTAAGAAATTGTTGTACTTAATATCTGTTTAGGTGTTGACATTGATTTAGGAGCTTTATGCAGTGATGTAGTTCAATGTTAAGCATGTTTCATATTTATGAAGTGGCAGAGGAGAGATTGCTTTTACAGAACGGTACTTTCATCGGCCCTTACCATTACTGTAAGGAGTCTCCTCAAACTTATCTCAGACTTTTTGCAGTGTATGGTATAGATCTGTGGAGATCGCAGTGTAATCCTGAACCATAAGCAAACATTTTGGCTTTTTTGATGTTTGTTGTATGACTTAATTTCTTTCAGCTGAAGTAGCATACATAGTTTTAAATAGATGTGCAATTTACCAAGCTGTGGAAAAGCTTAGTTAGGTTCTTTAAAGGAAGCCTAAAATTTTATCCTGATTGTCTTTGAAAATCCTTGCTGAATGCAATAATTATTTCTTTCTAGGGCTCAGATGACTGTTTGGTAAAGATTTGGTCAACTCATAATGGCAGGTTATTTGCCACATTACGAGGACATTCAGCAGAGATTTCTGATATGGCTGTCAATTATGAAAACACTATGATTGCAGCTGGAAGCTGTGATAAAATGATCAGAGTGTGGTGTCTGAGAACTTGCGCGCCAGTTGCGGTCCTCCATGGACACACAGGGTCCATTACTTCATTACAGGTATGTTTTGTTTAGTGTTTCAAGATACTGAAGCACTAATAATGTACATGGATTGTAAGAAGCAACCAGTCCATCAAACTCAAATTTCACTTGACAGCATAGTAGGGAGAGTTCGAAGATATTTTAATGAAAAGTTAATGAAAAATTTTTGGGGAAAAAAAAAAAAAGATGCTGTTGCACGTGATTTGAAAAGTTAACAATCTGCTTTAGTAATAGGATTTAGATTGATGGGATACCCTAAGATTAGATAGCTATTGGTAAGAAATAATCAGTTTCCTTGGTTACTTACTAAAATTGAAACATATATATGAAAAACATAGTTACATGAATGTTCTACACCCTTTCTGTCTTTCTGTTACAACTTTTTTAAAGAAGAAGATTAATACTTCATTTTCTGTTTGTGGAGAAATGCACTTTGTAGTTGCTGTTGCTAGGTTAAGAAGTAACTTGCCAAATGCACATCTTGCTTTTTCATGTCTAAGTGCAAAGTACTAATGTTCTGTTTCCCATGAAGCCTGGTAAGTGAATGGCAAGTAACTTTCACTATGCCTGTCACTGTGGCTTTCACAGAACAGAAATTACTTCTGTGTGACTGCCTGTGGGAATATTAAAATCTGAACATTTAAATATTGTTGTCAAAAATTAGTCAAAACCACAGGGGAAACTATGGGGTTTTTAACCACAGTTTAAAAAAAAAAAAAAAGTGAAAAAAAAAAAAAAGAGATCCTTGCCTCCCTGAAATTCATGAGTATTTAACTGAAGACAGGGATGGGAATCCTTCTTCGCTTACAAAAGATCACTACTGGTAATATGTGAACCGTGTTGGAACCAAAAGAGAGTTTCTGGGAAAAATCATGTCTTCATATTTATTGTCTGTTACTGGAGACGTGATATGCTCGTTTATGTGCATGAGTGTTCTGATCCACTATGATTTTTACAGCTTCAGTGATATGGGTATTTGTCTTAATCTCAAAAATAGAAGTTATTTCACAAGTGTAAATGTGTTCACTGTAGTATGTTGTATTCTTAAATGTGAAGGCATTGTGATACTTTAAGTGCTATTGGTAGTCCTTAAGATTTAGCCATGTTTTGGCCTTTCTAATTCCTTATTTAACAGTTAAACTCGTAGTTCATTATCCAGATTTGCTGTGTTTTTCAATGAGACAAACGGGCTTATGTTGAGGGGTGAAGCATGGCTACCTGCCAGCTTGTGAAGTTCAGTACAAAATAATTTTGCAGTTTTTTCAAAATGCTACCTTCAAGAATAATCTTTGTATTTGCAGAGTTTGTGGTATTCATTGCGTTTTTTTATTTCCTTGGTTTTTTTAATTGCAGACCTCTTATTCACGGTGTTTCTTTTATTGTAGTATTGTGGATTTTTTTTTGTTTTTTGTTTAGGCGTTCTTAATAATACTGTAATTGCATTACAGCCATTGTATGGCTGTTTCTAGTGGTAGTAGTAGTAATTAACTTGTGTTCTGTAAATTTTTCTGAAGAATAGCTCCATGCATAGAAATAAATCCATGTCTTGAAGTATGCGTGAGGACTTCCTGTAAATTTATATGTGATGTTGGGTCACACATACTTGGACTATCTCATAACTGATGCTCTGCTTAATTATAGAATTTTAAAAGTAAACCTGTCTTGCAAAACTTCCTTTTTTATTTCTTAGTCTGCTTTTTAGTGAATGATTGTGGTTAGTAAAGACTTAAAAAAACAAAGCAGTGAATGAATTGGTTTTGTATAATGCAATAATTGAAACATAAACCACAAACTTATTTTAAAGTATGGGAGACATTATTTTGTAAATATTATAAATGGCAGTTATCAATAACTGCTTCAGCAGTTTTAGTGAAAAATCCAAAGTAAATGAAGGTTTTACGTTTATGTGTTTAGAAGTTCATAAACAGTTTTAAATGTGTTTTTCGTATGTGTCTGATTTTACTTTCTTCTCTTCAGTTTAGTCCAATGGTGAAAGGCTCCATGCGATATATGGTCTCTACTGGTGCAGATGGAACTGTTTGCTTTTGGCAATGGGATGCAGATTCCATGAAATTCAAGTATGTAAATGGGTTGCTGATTAACTCTATGCTATACTGTGCTTGATTAAAATAAGTCAAGGGCTTTTAACAAGCTACAATAATTTGGGATTTTGTGATAATAAAAATGTGGAAAAAATCTATTACGTAATTATTTTAAAGCACCATCGCTAACTATATAGTTTACAAATTTATGTTATTCTGTTTTCCTGGGAGATTAGTTTGGAAATATATTAACTTCTTACTGCACTAAAAGTACAAATGTAGGACAACTTGAATTGCTGCAAACATAAATATGTTGGAGTAGTAAAATAAAGCTTTTTGCTTGTGTTGAGTTTTCAATGGTCCTGTAGTTTCAGGATGTCTCTTACAGAACTTGCATGCAGAGTATGTTCAGGATAGTTTTTAAAATGTTCTACATATGATAGCTGTTTATTTGTTAAAAAAAAAATAATTAATTAATTAAATGATTACTGGAAAGAAGAGATCTAGGATTGTCAGTCTGTCTCTCGTATTGTGCCATATAATGGTAGTTGGTATAAAACAATCCATTTTACATTAGAGTAGCTATTTAAAAAAACTCACAACAGTACTTTAGAAAGCAGAAGATTATTTTACTTTTTAATTCAAACTTGTGATCTTAAGGTAATAGAATTGCAGAAAAAACTATCAAGGTTGTAGTTTCATCTGAAGAATCTTTTAGGGGTGTGAGCTATAGCAGGGGAGTGTTTAAACTGGATCCTAAATTCATCTTCTAAAATTAATTTAGAAGACTGTATGAGATGTAAACTTTTTTTAAATTAGTGTAAGCAT
This sequence comes from Tringa tobata, assembly GCA_033628505.1. Lineage (NCBI taxonomy): Eukaryota > Metazoa > Chordata > Aves > Charadriiformes > Scolopacidae > Tringa > Tringa tobata. The sequence goes on along the minus strand of JAHREE010000463.1, from coordinate 1,919,520 downwards.
GGACTTAAATTGGTTTAAGCATTGGTAGTTTTCAAAGCAGCATTCTTAGGATTTGAATCTCTGCAGTGTGTATCATACAAACATGAAAAATATTGTTATACTGAAGGTCTCAACATTTCTTTTGATAAAGAGAAAACACTTAAACAGAAAAGCGTTAGAGTAATGCTTGCAAGTGGCGCAGTTTGCTGGATTTCTCCTTAATGTAGTTCTTAGTAGCTACTTTCTGTGAGATTATGGACATGTCATTGGAAGAGTGTGTACATGACTTGCAGGAAACCAGTCTTTTAAATCACCCTGTGCACAATGTTGCAAAACTTTTATGTACTTCTGTAAAATTTTATGATTTTGTACAGCATTCTGCAGTAGTGGTATTTGGAGGCCTTATTTCGTGTACTGTTGGTGGTTTGTAATGTGAGGGCAAGAGTTCAGTACTTTGTGGATGTGTTACGGAGGGGGTAAATCATGCTTACTGAAGAATAAGAGAGAAGATAAGGGACACGGTTCTTTGGCTTACTGTGTTATCCTTACTAGGTAATAGCAGAAAAATTAATAAGCTGTTTGGGCCTTGAGTATCATTTGTGTATGTGTGTACGGTAATTTTGAAAACTAAACCTTACTATTCATCCTTCTGCACAAGACTTGCAGATGTTAGTGTATGTATTTAAGAAGTACCTGTTATGTAGGTATTTGAAGAAACATTCCTTTATGTTTTGAAATGTTGATAAAAGCCAAGTTTTGTGTTGCATATCCCGTTAAAACATCTTTTCTTTTTAAGCAATCGACCAGTGAAATTCACGGAGAAACCTCGACCAGGGGTTCAGATGCTTTGTTCTTCATTCAGTGTAGGTAAGTCATGTACAGATTGAGGTTAGCATTGTGATTTCTCTTCTTTCCTCATTAGTAGTTATTATAGTACTCTGGATCTGTCGTCTTTAAAATTTACAAAACCAGCAACTGTGTAGTAAGTAATTGTTTATATGTGTGTTGTTATCCTGTGACATAATTAAATAATGTAACTTGCCTTACCTAACAGTGAAAGACTGTTGAGCTGTGTGATACTATTTTCCTTTTCCCATTGGTGATTTTACAGAAGTAAAAGTCACCTGATGCTTGTTTACTTTTTATCCATCTTTACTGAATTTTCATTTTTCTTTAATCCCTTAGTAAAATGCCAAAGATTTGCAAAATTAGTTCTCTAAGATAACCACAGTCAACAGCAGTAGAAGTGGTTTCTGCCGATAGCAGGAGGTCCCGATTCTGTACTAGTTGTATGCAGGGATAGTCATAAAAATCTCTTTTTTCTTAAGAATCCATAAATGATTCTGTAAATGTGCTTTGCTCCTGGCTTGTAGTCTTCTTTCATTCTAATCACGTAGGTGACTTGTGGGAAGGCTTACTGGTACCAGATAGCTTGAACATTAGAAGAAACTTGGGAATTTCAGAAATAAAATACAAATCAAAGTATAACTTATTAATGTTGTCAGGATATAGCCTTGGGTTGTGTTTGGGGTTTTTTTTGACAGCACTTACAGGTGCCAGGAGGCAGATCCTAGTATTGCTACCCCTAAAGCTAGATATTAGTGTACTTATAGTGGTTTACTTAATGGTTCTACACAGTTTTGAAGCAATTCACATGCTGCAAATGAGACACATACTACGATGAAAGAGTCGTATAGATAATTCTGATAATGACTAGCCATATTACCCATAATCAAAGGCTTCTGTGCGCAATTAGTAGTGTTAAATGTCTCATCTTTCCCATTGTTATATGTTTTAAAATCTTTGTAACACTGAGTATGAGTATTTATTTTTACTATGGTTGAGACACTTTCTGGGGCAAGAGGGGGATTTCCTTCCACATATGTATGTCAGTGGAAGAGCATAAAAATATGGCACTCTTCAGATTATTGTTTTTAAAAATAGGCATCTGAGAAATGTTGGTGATGTTTTAATTTCTTATACAGTAGCTTAATTATTGCTTGCTTTTTTTTACAGGTGGTATGTTTTTAGCAACTGGCAGCACTGACCATGTCATCAGGATGTATTTTTTTGGCTCTGAAACACCTGAGAAAATAGCTGAATTGGAAAGTCATGCTGTAAGTAAGATTGTTAAATCTAATAATTAGTCACTTCAAGCAGTATTGAAGTGGCAAGTTAATGTTGTTAGTGGATTTGTAGCAATGTTCTTTTATTGAATATTTTTTAGAACTTATGCAGAATTTCAGCTGGTCATCTCAATCTGACTTGACCATTTTAAAGGCTGGAATATATCAAGATAATATTTAGAATTCTGTTTTTTCGACTGGATGGCATACATTCAGATTGGATATTAGGAAAAATTTTTCTACTGAAAGGGTTATTAAGCACTGGAATGGACTGCCCCCAGAAATGGTTGAGGCACCATCCCTGGAGGTTTTCAAAAGACGGGTTGACATAGAGCTTAGAGACATAGTTTAGTAATGTGTTGTTTTTTTTTTCGTATGGTTTTCTTTTGTTTTTTTTATCAGAGTTATTTTGATGGTTGGACTAGATGATTTTAAAGGTCCCTTCCAACCTAGACGATTCTATGATTCTGTGATTTCTCTAATTTTAAAGTGTGTGGTTTGCTCACTTACTTTCCTCTGATAGAAATGTGCTTAGCCACGCACATATTATATGCTGTATACAGTAAGTAAACAGGCTGAGAACATGGATTTCCTCAAGTTATTTACCATTTGACACCTTTTGTGTTAAATCTTTAAATGGCATTGAGTTTCCAGAATTTTACTTCTGTTCATCTTGGCCTTTATTCATGTCTTCAGTAAGTGCGCAAGCTACTTTATAATTCCTAAGTAATGAGCTGGCTTGCTGGTTTAGGGTTGTTTCCCCACGTGCTTTATGTAGCATGTTGCTTTCTGTCTCTGCTTGCTTTCTTGGTATAACCAGTACCTGTTAGGGAAAGAACTTCTTAAATAAAATACTCTCATTTTATATTTCTGTACCTTAGTGCAGCAGGCTCTGTATTCTAAGGACTCTAAGGGAAACTTGGCTTATATTCATGTGCTGAAGGTTGAGTCGTGTTTTTTCAGCACTCGATGCACAAAGCATCGGTAGTTGTACTATAGAAAATTTAGATGTAGTTGAGATCTTAAAGCTCTTTCAAAGGCACCTCCTAAAGTACTCATCCTGTTCATTTTGTTTGCCTTAATATGTTTTCAATAATGCTGAATCTGACTTTTAAGCATTTATAATGATAAAGCTTAATCAATACGTATTGAAAAAAATTTCAGTTCTGAAGATAAACTCATCTGAGCGTGCTATTTACTTTTCCTCTATTTTTTTTATTGTGATAAAAATGAATAGCTAATTGTATATTTCTTTACGAAATAAATTATATGTAGTTTTTTCGTTGTTTCAGATTTTACTAAGCTCAGATTTGTCAAAACCATATTTCCTGGTTAAAAATGTAATTTCTAACAAAGTATTCTTCCTTACAGGACAAAGTTGACAGCATTCAGTTTTCTAACAGTGGTGACAGGTAGGTTGAAAGGTCCTCAAATGTAAGCAAACAATACAATATTTTGGAATTAAGAATGTATTATTGTTTGCACCTGGAGGTTTCGAGTAAGAAAATTCTACTTATTTTGAACTTAAAGGGGAAATTTGGACCAATCCAGGAGACCATAGTTAAATGTCTGCCTCAGCTTTCTGTTTATCTTTGTTAGACAATGCCTTTGGACTGGCTATGTTTTTTATTTACCTGGAGGAATGTTACCACTTTTTAACATGCCCAGTGTATTTGTGGCTTCATAAATCTCTATTTTTCTTATCCCTCCTTTCCTTTCAGCTTTAGGAAGTATAGGATGAAAATAGAAATAGGAAAATGCAATGCAAATGATCTACAATAAGTTTTAATCCTTTTGATTTTTTTCTTGGCTATTATTATTTTTTAAGGAGATAGCTTTAACAGTATTTTACAGCTGATTTGGGGGGCTTGGGAGAGTATTGTGTAAATTCCATTTGTAAAACTTCTCCCGTACTTGCAGTACAGAATGGAGTCAAAGTTGATCTCTGATTGGCCTATCGCTAATAAAGATACAGATTTTAGCCTTCAGGGTAGACCTACATCTACAATCAAAAGTTGTAGCTTTATTTTGGGGGGGGATTTGTTGTTTTTTTCTTGAAAGCCAGGTAACTGTGACCGAGAGGGGTAATAATCTACATTCAGTTTGGAAGTTGTTGTTGTCTTCCTTTTAGAAGTGTTATTCTGCAATTATTCTTGTCCTTGGGGCCATCGTGTTGCACTGTCGATCCATGTTGCCTGCATGGATTACTTCTCAAGGCAGTACCAAAAAAAAAAAAGGCAAAACTGCTCTTTTGCTTGATGATGCTTTCTACAGAATGTGTTGAAAATTTATAATTATTATTAAAATTAATCACAGCAAATTAGTGCAGTCATGATATACCTAGCATGCAAACTTTTTCTGTGGGAGGTATGTCATCTCTCCTTTTTAGGGTTGTGATTCGTGGACTGGGGAGATTATCTTTGGATGTCTCACAATGTTTGTTTCAGTTCCTCTCTTCATGAGTTTCCATTGTGCTGCAGTGATAGTTCAGCAGTTCATGAAATGGAAGTCTGAACTGCTGTGGTTTACGCCTTGGTATCTTAAAGTAAACCACTGGTGGTCTTCTCTTTTATGCACAGTTGTGGGTGGGAACATCTCAGGTTTTGCTGTGCTGATCTGTTCTTTCCTCTACTTCACTACCTGATACTCTACAATTTCAGAATGGTTTACTTTAAATACTTTATTGAATTATTGTAATTGGGAAGGAGTGGAGGATGACATTGTGAATTGAGTTTAACTTCTGGAACTTGCTTCTCTGTTCTGTGTTTTGACAAATTTACTCAGTTTTTCAGTTCAGAAAAACTCTTTCATGTGCTTCTGGAAAGAAAGTTAATGGACGGGTAACTGTAAAGAATTCCCTTGCACACAAATTGAAGATTTCACTTCTATGAGTCTTTCATTGTAATGTTTTAAATTTTGGTAGCATGTAACTCTGAATATACTTTAATGCAGATTCTTTTCAAGACGAATTAACTATCTTATAAAACTTCTTCAAGGTTCATAAGTGGGAGTAGAGATGGAACAGCTCGAATCTGGCGTTTTGAGCAAGCAGAATGGAGGAGTATTTTGTTGGATATGTCCGATCGATTACCAGGGTAGGTAAAGCATTGTCTTTTTTTTTATCTGTTATGTAAAGTCAGAAATTGTGAAAAACTCATCAACCGCACTTAACTTCTCTAGTCAAACTAGAGCAAGCCTTAGCAATATTATGATCAAGTGGTGTGGTCTTTGGGGGGGTGAAATGAGCGCGCGTAATAGGTTTGTTTCCTCAAGGACTGATCTTGCTGCCTATTTTCATTGATTCTCTTCTACTGTTTTAGAAAGTGCATTAATGAAATAGGCTAGTGGCACACAGTTTCAATAGTGCTGTTACAGATGAAGATCAGGGCATTACATGACACTCAATAAACCTGAAGGATAGATGATTTAAAGTAGTACAGAATTTTCAGTCAACTTTTGTAGATTGAAATGCAGAAATAAATTTGTAGGTGATTAAATGAGGGGGGGAACAAACATGGAGAACAAACCTTGGGTACAGTAGTTGATTGGAGGTTGATTGCAAGCTCTTCTTGTGATGCAGCCGTTGGGAGGGAAATGGTTTTCTTAAGAAAGGAGGAGGTATTAATATTTGAGATTTGACTGTGGCATCTCTTTGGGTTAATATGTACAATTGTAGGTGTGTATAATTGAGAAAGGGTCTTTGTAAGAGAGGCTAGTAGTTGACATGGAATATAGATAACTGTGTGAAGGTATCTTTCAAAGAAAGCTTGTTCCTTCAGTTGGCTAAGATGCTGAGAAGGAGTGTTACAGTGTCCTATAAGTGTATTTTGGGGAGAAAAATGAGAAAGTAGGTTGAGGTTAATACAAAATACTATGTTATGTTGGGAATCAGAAAAAAAGCTTAGTTAATGTAGAGGTGAGCTACTAAAACAGGTTTTAGTTGGAAAAAGCTGTTCTGAAACAGTTTTTAGTTTGAAAGCTCTTGGCTGTAAGAAGTCCAAATTTTTAAAGGATTTATGTTAGGACTCTAATTATAGAAGAGACAAGACTCCATGCAGAAGGAAAGCCTTTTCACCCTGCATCTCAAATGGGAAAGAGGTTATCATGTCCTATGACATAAGTATGCTAGAAATCCAGATTTGCTTTATAGTTCGTTGCTCCAAAAAGAATGAAGTGTATGGACAAAAGTTTCAAAGCAAATTTAATCCTTAAATTCCTTCCCTTGTCTCATTATTAACATGTGACAGGGGGTTATTTTTCAGTATTTTGAGATTGAAATGGGCTAATTAAAAATCTCATGCCTGTTCAACTTTTTAAAACAGGGAAATGTGTTCAGAAGAAGACAAATTTATGAAGCCTAAAGTAACCATGATAGCTTGGAACCAAAATGATAACTATGTCGTCACGGCTGTGAATAATCATCTGCTCAAAGTGTGGAATTCCTGTACAGGACAATTGCTTCATGACTTGGTGGTATGTAATTTTACTTGCTTTTTGAAGTAGATGGTCTTCCTAGAATTGCAGTTATATGTACATGTTGAGTTCCTAATCAGATCTGATTTGTCTTGAAAGCTCTGTATAAATAATAAAGCAAGTGTAGCATTCCTTGGATTTTTTTCAACCAAAACTAGCTTCTTCCTCCTGCATTTGAACCATCCTTTCCTTAGTTGCTGTGTGAAGTTTGCGTCCCCTGTGGAATAAATAAAAATTTTTGTGCAGTAACATACTTGTCCATTCAATAGTTCACTGTCATTTGGCAAAAGCTTCATATTTCTAGAGTTCTTGCTTGAATCTAGAAATGTATTAAATTTAGAATAATAAAGTCTTTCTGGCTGCCTGGGGTTCTGCTCTACCTGAATGCCACAGGTAGCAGTTTGGAAGATGCACTGTGGAATTTGTAAAAGTCCATATACTTTTGGAGGCAGCTTGTAGGGATCTGATTTTCCAGAAGTGAGAGTGTGAGGAGAGGACAGTACAGTACTTGAGTCTCTATTGTAAGTATCCTATTGATGTGGATTTATCTTCTCTTATTTGCATGTGATGTCCAATTTTAAATTCTAGGGGCATGCGGATGAAGTATTTGTCTTGGAGACCCATCCTTTTGATTCCAGGATAATGCTGTCTGCGGGTCATGACGGCAACATCTTTATTTGGGACATTACCAAAGGCACAAAAACAAAGCATTATTTTAACATGGTAAGACGATTTCTGAACTCCTTTTTTTTTGTTTGTTTGTTTTTTTTTTCCTCAGAACACATTATAGTCAATATCTGAGCTCTTCAGACCTCACCAGCTGATCAGGACTTGGTCTGTGAGGTGTTGTGAATAGTTAACAACAAAGGTTTTCCACTCTTTGTTCCTAAAGATCATCTTGCAGCTCATTCATAGTAACAGTTTTCCTTAATTGAGATGAGGTGCCATCTAAAAGACTGAAAGGACCATTATTTCAAGAGTCTTATGGACAAATACTTGTACTCTCAACTGTCTTAAAAATTACAATATTATTACCCTAAGCATTAGTGGATTGGCGCAGCTCTTCTCAAGAGCTCCGGTGACATTACTGCTCAATTTGACAGCTCATGATCAACACTTTAAAATAGCTTATTTTCTCTGAGGCTTAAGTTATGATCCAGTGTTCATGTTAATATTTTAATATTTTTTTTTTTCTGTTTACTGTCGATAGCAAAGTGATGTTTGGTTTTTTTCTTTAGCTTTAAGATTCCCTGTGCTTTTCTTGAAAGTGGTTTAACAAAATCAGTATCTATTAGCTGCAATTTACTTTTAAGCAGTATACTAACAGCTAAAAAGCCTCAAAAAGCTTTTTTTTAACAGTAAGTTTCCATACCCTTTAATGCATCTTTTAAAACTGTGTGATTTGGGATGTAAATTTACATATTAAGGGGAAAATAAATAAACTGAATAATGAGATTATTTGTGCTTTAATGGAGTTATTTAAGAGGTGCGTGAGTGCTTTTGATACAGTAATTTTTGATGCTGCGTTTTTGTTTGCTCAAAAAAAATGGTCAAATAATCTTGAGTTTCTCTCCTTCAATCTAGATTGAAGGCCAAGGACATGGTGCTGTTTTTGACTGTAAATTTTCACCAGATGGTCAGCATTTTGCATGTACAGATTCTCATGGGCATCTATTGATATTTGGTTTTGGCTGTAGCAGACCTTATGAAAAGGTAAGTTCAGCTTTTTAGTAGAACTGTTTATTCAAGCTTCTAACTGAAATTAGATTAGTTACATTCGTTCCTTTAAAATATCTTATGTAAAAAAGAGTTTTGTATGAGTACAGGATCTAAATATAACAGGTTCCTTCATGTCTGAGAGTTCTCTTGTTCGTATGGTCCTGGCACAACAGAAACAACCAGCGTCTTAACATTCCCTTGAGAGTAGCTTTCAGAAAATTTTCTGGAATACGTTTTCTTCTTCCAGCTATCTAATTTGCATGTTAATTGTTCAACCTCTTTCTTGAAAGAAATTACTTCTATTTCTGCAAATAGTTTATTGCACTGCTGCCTAATTAACAAAAAAGCTGACTTGTTTGTATGTTAAGAATAATTTGCTGGTTTATTTCAGTTATAACTTAACAGTTCTTTAGGCCTTTCCGTATTCAAGCTTATTAAAATAAGTAAAATTAAATATTTATCCAATACTGGATTTTGAAGTGTTAGAAAAATGTGCATGGGATAGATTCAAAAAAGCAAAACATTTATCAGCCTGTTCCCTTTTTGTTTTGATAAATACATGTGTTTCTATTTTTTCAAAATAGCTCTCAAAAGTGCAGTTCTAGCCTATGCTTTTCTTCGCTTCCCCCTCATTTTTTTTTGAAGTTGCAATGGTAATTCCATGTTTGTCATTTTATAGATGTATTTTTTTCTTGCTCTACATTCTTAGCTGAAATGGAAACTTAAGTTCTTCATCTTGCTCATCATTGCTAGGAGCAAAATTCTGACTGTGATCTAATACTTGTGTAACTGTTTTCCTTCAGCTGCATGGATTTAACAGGCTGTTTTAGCTGCAGAAGAAATTCCTGGTGGATATTGCATGATTAAGAAAGAACTTTATTTTAAGAGCTTATATTGAACTTAAGACAATTATTTCCATGCATGGAAGCCAAGGAAGTGTTTCTCAATTGTGTGGAAAAAAAAATTACATGTAAAATATTCTTAAGTGTAAGCAGTGCTTTTGCTTTAAGTTACTTCAAGTATTGTTTTCTAAAAGCATTTTGTTGCCTGCAAAAGCACTATCAAGAACAGAAGTGCTGCAACACCCAAGCAGGTTAACTGTAGCTATGTATAACTCTTTTTAAAAGTTATTGGCAACTTGCCCTTTCTTTTAGCCTTAAGGAGATTTTAGATATTTTAGTGTCACTTGTTTTTCTCTGTTCTTTAGCATTTTTTTTTTCAAATTGATAACATAAAAACTTTATTTCTTTCTAGATTCCTGATCAGATGTTCTTCCATACTGACTATAGGCCACTTATTCGAGACTCTAACAATTACGTCCTAGATGAGCAGACTCAACAGGCACCTCATCTCATGCCCCCTCCCTTCTTAGTAGATGTGGATGGAAACCCTCATCCAACAAAATATCAAAGATTGGTGCCAGGAAGAGAGAACTGTGCTGATGAACATTTGATTCCTCAACTTGGATATGTAGCAACAAGTAAGAACAAATTCACAAAAGACCTATATCCAGAAGTTAGAGTTACTGTAGTAATTTTGAATGGGGACAGAGTAGACGTGACATAGGTGGTTTAAAAATGCCATTGTTTTCTCACATGCTAGCTATCGTGTGTTTACGTTTACTAAAGATGCTGAAAGGTCCCACAGTGAACACGATTTTTAAACAAGCAAAAAAACCCAAATTCGTCGTTCAATGGATGTCTTAGTTCTTTTCTGTGGGCACTGACATGCACAAACTGTGTTTGAGTTGTAGACTCCATAAATGTCTCATTTGGATTAAGCAATTGGAATAATTTCAAGCATGGTTTTCATTGTGTCTAGCTGTAGAACGTGTCTCACTGATGTGAACAATGAGATCATTTGCTATAGTCAGTTAACTGAATCCATTAATTTTATTTGTATCACACTTGCAAGGTGATGGAGAAGTGGTTGAACAAGTTATAGGCCAACAGACAGTTGATCAGGATGACCAAGGCTTGGAGCCCAGCATTCTTGATGGCATGATTAGGCAATTGCAGCTAGAACAAGATCAAAGAAATGGAGCCGATCAAGAATCTGCTTCAAATGGTCTACAAAATGGGGAAGGAACACCTAGAAGAGGTTAGTACTTTCTGATAAATTCTTAGGTAATTGTTCTGACTCTGTTTTTAGTACACTGTATAAAATACTTCAGACAGGTTTTAACTTTAGTGTTATTTGGGGGGCTTAGATTCCCTTAACATAGGGATACCCGGTTAAGATCTTTTTATTATTAAAACACTGCCACTCCTGTGATTAAGTTACAAAACAAAGCCTTTTGCTTTTCCTTTTAAAGAGCATTACTTTTATTTCTTGCAGAGTGCTGCATATTTAATAATATTTGTAGACTGCTCAAAACTTACAGAACTTACAGGAACTCTTCTGAAGTTTGCAAAATCAGTATTTTACCATTATTCAAACTGGGTTCTCCTCTTCCTTCTCTACAGATTTAAACCACTCTTCTGATCTGTGTCCTTCTAGTTTTAATTACATAAGCTCAGCTCCGCAAAAGTGCTTTTGAGAACTCATTAGCCTTAGAGCTGCCAGAAATCATTTCAGAAGAACACCTCTGTCACATTATACATCCTTGCACTGTATTAAAATAGTAGTAGAAATAACCATTTTAAATGTGTATCTGTAATTTCACAGTATTTTCTACAAGACACATAATTTCCTGAAGGTGATAACTAGTCATTTAGTCATGTACTTGCAGTCGTGAAGATAAACATGTGTCAGGTGTTAATTTTGTATCTTGTAGTAGAAACACGGCTCCAATTCTATGTAGTCTGGAAAAAAATTTATTTTTTTTCTATATTTTAGCTTTTAGAAGACCAAGTTTTGACATCCAGTCTCCTCCCAATATTGGTCTGCGACGTAGTGGGCAAGTTGAAGGTGTGCGTCAGATGCATCAGAATGCTCCACGGAGTCAGATGGCCACTGAGCGAGACCTGCAGGCTTGGAGACGAAGAGTTGTTGTACCAGAAATACCACCAAGCTTACTCAGGTCTGTAGACAGCTTACTGGGCTGCAGATATGACTAAAGAGAACTCATCATGTTGTTTTTTCTAAATCTAGTGCTATTAGACCTAAGCTAAAGTAGATACGTGGTACAAATTGAAATAATTCGGTATTACGGTCAGTTGTACTTAAAAACTTTCAATTGTGAAGTTCATTCAACAAAAGTAAGTGGAGGTTGCTCTAGTTTCATAGAGAATGATTCTCCCATATTTCAATATTCTAAGTCAACTTAAAGGACAGCTGTATTACCTAGATCTTTTTCGCTTTCCAAAATAAAGGGTTATAGGTTAAATTTATTTACGTGAAATACATCAAAGAGAATGTGCTTTTATGAGACTTTGGGGGGGATGGTGTGCTATGACCAGAAGCAGAACTGGGCTCTTGAAATGCTGAAACAACTGCCTTCAAAAGTCCTATCAGTATGGGTCTGTGAAAAGGAGCTTAACACTGGTAGCTAAATATTTCTTTTAGAGGTACAGCTATACGTGCTGCCACATCTCTGAAATTTTCAAAAAGTTTTCCCAGTGTTGGGAGGTAGGAAAAAAGGGGAAAAATGTGGATTAAATATGGGACTGGAAAAGTTTATTATATTCTGATATTTGCAGGGAAGACTTCCTTAATATCCATATTCTTTACTCGCGCTGGAAATCAGAGGACGTGTTATAGATGTTTGAGTAATAACAGTGTCTGAAATTAATAATGTAATGGAATTAGGGTTTTTTAGATAGACACTTTAAAGAGAATGGACCTTATAACTTTTCAGCATTGTCAAAACAGATGTAGAATTTGATTTTCATTACTTTCTTGTAGGAAGCAGGAAGAATATCGAATTGCCAAAGGGGAAGAAGAGAGAGATCTTTATGCCACAGAGAAGAAAAAGTCATTTGAGTCATTGGAAAAGGTATGCAGCAGCTTCCAGGAATAAGACATGGTTTAAAAAAATGAAAGCAGACGTTTCCGAATGGATGATCCTCAAAGGTTTCTGCTGATTCATCTTCCACTTGTTGCAGTGGACAAGTTTTGATTTATTTTTACAAATGCCTAGAATTCTTTATTCTTTGTCTTGCCTCCTTCCACCAAAGGTATTTGGTAGTAATTTCTAAAGGCAGGCTTGATTTCAGGCCATTCTGGTTTTACTGAAGTTGAAGTTTCAAAGACAGTTGTTGCAGGTCTATGCTAAAGCATTGAGGTGCAAATGAGAATGTTCAAGGTTCTATATTTGAAGAATTATAGGCTATATCGCTTTTTCCTTGTCATTTTACTTTAGATGGCATTGCTTTGTGTATGGGGCAAATTTTTCAGACTTGCCTTGTTTTGAATGATTTTTTTTCATTACCTATATTTTCAATAGAACATTAAGAAGGAAAAACTGGTTATTGGTCTGCTTTTATAAGATAATTGCCTGATTCACTGTGTCTTGCAGTAAAAAACAATTTGATGAAAGAATGCTATTGCATGATCCCCTTAACTGGAGGGAGTTGTGGATTTCTGGTCCTCTCAGAATTGCACATTGTAGGCAGTTAATGTCTTGATTCTGTAAATATATTTATCAAGTAATGTGAATGGACCTATTGCTTACAGTAGTTTATTAAGAGCAATTTCTCAGAACAACTACTAAATGGATCAGCAAATTTAAAACTATTGGTTTACAGGGAAATTATTTCTTGTGAAAAGGAGTTTTGATGTGATCAGACTGATGTGATGAGGCCCTTTCAGTTTTTACCTTCAGCAGCGCTTTTAGCCACCCTTTCACCCCCATAAAAGTTTGCCACATACTTTTATGTTAACTTCTTTTTTTTTTTTTCACTTCTTATGTAAATTAGAGTGACTCTGAGTCTTCATTAATACAATCTAAGCGTAGACTACATAGACGGAAATACCGCAATTACCGAACACGGCATAACATTGAACCGCTGGAGTCTTCTGATGAAGAAAGAGATAACTGTTTTGGCTTGATAGAGCAGGTAAGTTCTTTTCTGAGTTCTGTATTTTGAACTTGAGTTCCTCAATAAGTGAATTTCACGTAAACGTGCCTTTTGTCTCCTAAAACAAGCAAGCAAAGAAAAAAACAAACCCCTCTTTTACCAGGGAAAGTATTTCTGAAAGTGTCATTGTTAGCACTTTTCAAACCTAGTTACTTTAATGATGCCAGTCCTTTTATAAATGGATGAACTATTTTTGCTGAGAATCTTTTTAAAGAAAATCCACAGCCCAAAGCAAAAAACTGATGTACAATGGTGGGATTGGCTTAATGTGAAGTTTGGATTTTGGATGTGTTTTAGCTATTTCACTGCAAAAACCACCCAAATTTATGCACGCACCTAAAATTGGAAATTTCAAAGGTTCTTGTTAAAGCATTGTTGCAGCCTATTAATGTGATTCTTCCACAGAGTCTGTCCTGGCTTGGGGTGAAACAGGACTTTGCTGTAGGTAGCAGGAGCTTTTGACTGTTGTGTTGTCAGATGCTGTAAATCAGTGGTAGGACTGCTTGGACTACAGTTGTCTTGCCTTGCACACAAGGAAATAGTCTCAAACTGGGAAAGGGGAAAGGAAGTGGAAGGAGTGGAAAAGGTCAGCCTTGTTGGACTAGTTGCTTACTTTGTTAAGAAAGAATGGTGAACAAAACAGGGAACATTGAGGAGATAAGATCATTTTGTAATTAAGATGAACAATTACATACTGTAGAAATGGACTCTTTTCTCCTGGCCTCTTAACAAAAAAATCCGATGTGTTTACAAACAATAAATCACTTTAAAACGGTCAAGTTTTCCTTGTTTTGGGAATAGGGTGGAAGGGGAGTTAACAGGAGACTTACGGCACCTGACAAATTCAAAGCATGCAAAATGCAAATAGGAGAGTAATGTACACTGTCCTGTAAATGGTACACATACTTAAATATTTTTGAAGAAGTGATGTTAGATCTAATAAAACTACAACTCATAATACTGTAAGAAGCTGAGCTTTGATGTAAATTTTGTTTTATTTGTTTTAATCCTGCAAATTGTAGGATAAAAGAGAAGAACTGGCTTAGTGTACAGGATGAAGAATATTCACTGTATGAACAGATCTTAGAGGGAAGACTGTTAACTTTGTAACTCTGAAAATGACAAATAATCAGTTGGACTAATTCCAACAGTCTTGAACTTGAAGTTGCAAATGAAATCTTTTCTTTTTGCTTGACAACATCTAACTTGAGACAAGCAATGCATTATACTTAGTTATTTCAGTTACGTTAAACACATTTAAAGCATGAAATTAATGCAAATAGATTGTTGAACAACAATCAAGAAATTACTTGAGTTGTAATATATTTTAATGTATCTTGACTATTTAGTTTTGCATTTAAATATATGCATGAATACACTGTTAGTACTTTGTCAATCAGTTGATACTAAAATCAGAAAAATCACTTGATTCTAACTTGCATAACTTCTGAAAAAAAAATATCATAGAAGTGCTACTCCTGTAACAGAATATACAGATGTTGTGTGTGGATGGAAGATGTAATAGTTTTCCTTGATTTGTTTCTTTTGCAATCTTTAAATTCTTCCTTTAAATTTTAATGCACTAGATTTTATTGTGTGCTTTTACATGACCTAATTACAGCATCATGAATATGGAATTTGAAGGACTCTAAATCGCCCACCACTTCGTTCTGTTAAACAATATGAACTTGTCCTTAGACTAGGAAAAAATAGAACTGTCATATGGTAGGGGGGATAGAGTGTTGCTTTGTCAAGAGTGGCTACAGCAGGTGGATCCACATGTTGCTAATGAAATGTGAGTGAATATACAGAAATTAATAGTGCACTCCTGAGGTTAATAGGGTAATTTGTAATCAGCTACAGAAAAGAACTACTTTAATTTCCATTTTAACAATTCTTTTTACCAAATTTCTTCCTAACTCGATAACATGCAGACTTGAATGGAGAATGTGTTTTTTATTTTAAGCCCTCAAAACATGTGCTGTGAGAAAGTTTTGGATTGACTCTGTACATTTTTAAACTCAGGAAGCTGAAGAAAGTGAGGGTTCTGGCTCGTCTGATGAAGAGGAAGAATGGAGAAGTGACAAGAAAAGCAACAGTAATAGTTCTAGGTAAAAGAGAACGAACAAATCCCAGTTTCTAGTGTAATGACTTTTACTTGAATTTTGGCAAGTTAAAAGTATGGAAGTTCTGTTGTGCTTCATATGTAATAATGCTTTGTAGGGTACTGTGCTGACACATTGTACTGCTATTCAGTATTCCATTTCACCAAAATGTTTCCATCTTTTAATGTAGTTTCAAATCATTTTGTTTTTTGCTAGTTGGCAAGGAGAAGGAAGATAGTCTGGAACCTTTTATTATAGGGTGCTTTGTTTTTTTGGTTTTTGAGGAATAGGGGGTTTTGTTTTGTTTTAGGGTTTTTATTGTTTTGTTTAGTTTTTTTAATAATGAAGCAACAGTCAGTTGCTTGCTCTTGGAAAAATGGTTGAAAAAAATAATCTTAATTTTGATAAGGTTGTGATTTTATTTAGAACTGAAGTTATAGATTTTAATCGCTTTACAATGGCTTTTTTACATATTCTTTCTAG
Source organism: Tringa tobata (assembly GCA_033628505.1). Lineage (NCBI taxonomy): Eukaryota > Metazoa > Chordata > Aves > Charadriiformes > Scolopacidae > Tringa > Tringa tobata. Next base: position 1,903,614 of record JAHREE010000463.1, on the reverse strand, counting down.
AACTCTGTGGTAGCAGAACTAAAAAATACTAAGAGAGATTAGAAAAGCAAATGTGTAGCAGTGAGATTTGTATAACTGTCTTTAAAGAATTTAAGTAGTGTCTGGCTACTGTCTTCTTTAGGGAGGGCTTTTAACTACCCCAGAACTTCATTGCACAGCTTTTTTGAATAAAATTACAGATTTTTAGAATTTACCAGCTTAATGAATTCTAATTTTTTAAAAACCTGCTTTGAATTATTGTGTTCCCAAAAAATTATGTTAAACATCAAGTGAAGTAATTGTTACAACAGGTCAAAGTAATTTTAGTTCTTTTGATAGAGCTTTCAACAGCAATCTATATCTGCAGATATTTGTCTAAGAGAATTTAGCATTCTGAAATATTGACAACTTGGTTCTCTGTTTGTATTTTCCCTGACTCCATCTGCTACGGATAGTGATTCTTCAAGTAGGTACTCTGACTGGATCGCTGACGCAGGGATTAACCTACAACCTCCCGTACGGACTTCTCGACGCAAAGCTATCAGATATTGCAGTACTTCAGAAGATGAAGTATCAGCAGAGAAATCTTCTCCTCCAAAGAGAAGAAGAAGAAAAAGGAGAAAAAAGCCCAAACCAAAAAAGCAGGAGGAGGTATCCAGTTAATTTCTTCTTCTCACTCTTTGATAAATTTCTCTCTTAGGTTTGTTAGACCTCTTCACTGTGAAAGTAATTGTTATTGCTGTTGGGGAAGATACTGGTATCACTACATTACAGTGTACCCTTAATTAGGGACCATTCCAAATGCAAGGTATTTGCTGATTTGTATGGAAGAATCTGCATTCCAAGTGAAGTAATTCTCACTTCTTAATTAAAAAGGGTTCTCAAGGTTGCTGGTATCAAAGGGGAAATGTGATTATTAAATAGCTGTACAGGATATTAGACTAAAACCCTGTTAAACGGTCTGATTTTAAATAAAATATCTTTTTGAAAACTTAGGGAATGTAGTCACTGTATTTATGGTGGCCATTTACACTGGGGTTGAATGTTTAGTTTTTTAAGTTACAAGAATTTTTTCAAGTTACAATACCTATTATTTGCTGTTTTCTACCATAAAGGGGCAAATATATATTATTTTTTTTTAATGCTTGGGGTAATTTTGGGATGTTTTTGTATCCTTTCACTTTCTTCCAAGTATTCTCAAAATGACATTTTTGGAACTGTTTGAATATCGGTATTTACTGTGCCGTATCTCATAATTTTTCATCTTCAAATAGTTTCTTGCAGCTTGATAGATTTTTAATTGGGCACTAAATTTAAAACTTAAAACCATCTAAATTTAAAACTTTGTTTCTCTTAAGACCTGCATAATAGTAATTTTGCTCACTCAAGTCTTTATATAGGAAAGGAATGCATAGTATTACTACAACAAATACAGTTACAATTCCTTGAAGGAATTTTGCTAATACATTTTGGAAATGTATGTTAGTCTTTTCTAGATTAAGCTTTTGTCTGCCAAATTAAAATGGAATGAGTTGTGTTGATGTCATGTCAGCAGTATGTCCAATATGTCTAATTTTGCTCTCTATTAAATGTGTAGGCTAATGCTACAACAGAACCAGTGAACTTGGAATTCTCATATGATTGGCATCCTCCCGTTTGGATAACAGACACAGCACTTCGAAGATCCCCTTTTGTTCCTCAAATGGGCGATGAGGTAGGAATATTGATTAAAATCTTTAAATGCTTGTGTTAAATGACATTATTATAGTTACTAAATATAGGATAACATTTACTGTTTGGTTTTCTTTTATTTGGTGTTTTGGTTTTAGGTAATATATTTCCGCCAAGGACATGAAGCTTACATTGAAGCAGTTAGAAAAAATAACATTTATGAACTGAATCCGCACAAGGAGCCATGGAGAAAAGTAGTCCTTAGGGTAGGTCTGCATTGAAGATACTGTGAGATCATTACTAGTGGTCTGTGAATGAAGAGTTGTATTACACTGTTGGCAAAACATTGATTTTTGAGGTTATGCTGTTTCCCATAATGTTTCCCTATGGAAACAACAGGGGAAAGTGCCTTCAGTTACCATGCTTCAAAGTTACCTGTGGGAAGCCCAAATGTAAATAGCTGTGTTAAAGTTGCCAAGTCTGACGGACTGCTTTCCACTGAAATCTCAAATACAGTTTCAGTATTTTTGGATGCAGGTACAATTAAATAATGTTAAATTAGTAGTTCTGTGCATAGTCCGAAAGGTAATACTTGCTGAAACTGTTTGTTCTTACCTGTAGGATCAGGAATTGGTAAAAATTGTTGGAATTAGATACGAAGTTGGTCCTCCCACTTTGTGTTGCCTCAAGCTTGCTTTTATAGATCATGCCACTGGAAAACATACAGACAAATCATTTTCCATCAGGTATGTTCATCTTTATTTTTTTGAGAAGTAAAAGTACATTTCTTTATAAGCTTCTTCCTAAAGCCCAAAGGCGCATACATGAAAAGGATTTTATTTTTTTTATTTTATTTTTTTAAATCTAGATACCATGATATGCCAGATGTTATCGACTTCCTTATATTACGTCAGTTCTATGATGAAGCACGGCAAAGGAACTGGCAAGCTTGTAAGTATGTTTTTGAAGTATTTGACTAAAAAATTATTAAATCAAAACATTTTCCTTGGCTAATTGCTGAATATGCTAGATGCTACTTGCTTGTAACTTCAGAGGGCTCTCTGGTAGGTAAGATCCCTTTCCCCATTAGAAATTTGAGCCTACTAACTGCTGTACTAAGCATTTTGGAGGGATTACCATAGATGTATGATACAAAACGTATATTGAGACTCTAGTGCTTCCTTTTCTTATTTTATAGCTAAGTATCAAACTTCTTTAGATTTCAGCACTTTTTTTTGGCATAGTAATTTGTCTCATCTTTTGTTGAATATCATTGGGTTTAGAACTTTAACCTGAAATACACCCATCAAGAGTTGTTTTTTTTTTTTTTTTCTAATTGCATGTAGAACATGGTTAAATAGCTTTTCATAGTAGAATACCTGAGCAAACTTTTTTCCTCTAGCTGATAGATTCCGATCCATTATTGATGATGCTTGGTGGTTTGGAACAGTGTTGGGTCAAGAACCATATCAGCCTCAATATCCGGATAGTCACTTTCAGTGTTACAGTGTTAAGTAAGTATAAAAAGATTTTAAACTTCTAATGTTAGTAGTGTGGGTTGCCTCTTTCATAGCTGGCTTATTTGGTATGAGAATGTATAAGATGTTCAAATGATTTTACTGGTTGCATTATCACTTCTTAACGATTTGAAGTTGCTAATCTAGCACAGTGTGAATAGGTAATAACTTGTGGCAACTTCTTAGTGACTAGTAATATGGTAAAATAAGTTACTGACCTCTTTCACATTTTTGAATCATTTTCTGTAATGACTAGTGATGAATCTCTTCCACGAAGCAAGCAACGCAATTTCCAGTGTACGTTAATTATTATTCTTCATTGATTATTAGTTTTGGATGGAGCATGCTGAATCTTTTCTGTTGTTGCTGTCATCATGATCCTTATGCTTCAAGTTCACACTTCTGTCTTTCACATTAAAGTCCACAGGAGCAAGTATACATATAAGATGATTTCCTTTTATTCCAAACATTGCTCTCTCTTCATGCCTGACACATGAATGTAAAAACAGAACTTGAGTCTTTTCACTGTCGAGTGGTATTCTGCCTTATTCCCTATTGTATAGATCAGTTTCACCTTTTCATTTCCTCTTTGGGTTATATTTAGCTAGGTAACTGGCAGATAATGTAACTTTGTGTTACCTGAAACTGACAAATCCCCTTTGACCAGTCTGTTTGCCAGGAGATAATACTGCCTTGTTGAAGGTATACAGTATGAAGTGCATTGTTCAACACATGGCAAATTGAGCAAATCAAGGCGATTCTAGTAGATAAAAACTGAAACAGGAAAAGCCAGGAACATCTAAATCAAACTGGTAACAATATAGTTGGACCCCTACTTTCTTTACCAAGGCATGTTCTGAAAAATTACTCCCTAATATCCCCCCATGATGGTTTGAAATTAATGGTGTTCCTGTGTACCTTCTTTCATGTCAACAAAGAGGTCCTTCACACAAAGGAGAAGAAAGGTGAACAAAGATAACTCTGGACCTCAGTGGTCACAGTCAGAATATTGTCCTTGAGCTGCCCTTTCCAAGTTGTCTGGAATGGTTCTGGGATCTTGCTTGCTTTGGATTCCGCCAGCAAGAGAGGAGTGTAAGGAGGGTAATCGGCAAATACATAATACGCTTCTTTCTGTCATGACCACAGAGTCTCCCCATATCTCTTACAGTATATTTGATATTCATCCACTCATCCCAACCAAAGGAAGTACTTGTAGCTAATAGGCAATTTGTGAGACTGCCAAGATTTTGTTACATATTTTTGGTTCCTTGTCTCAATTACTGGCATCTATTCTGTTGATTTTCCTTAGTGGGAAGCTGTAAGTAACTTCCAGATTGAATTTCTTGCCTGTATGTAGCTGCAGACAGAAATGTTGAGGTAGTTACTGACAGTTCTCAAAAACATCAGCTGTGTGTGCAGTGGCAGCTACAAAAACCAACAAGGTGTTGGCCACCATCAGAAAGGACATCAAGGACAAAACAGTATTGCTCACTGCTTTCTAGCACTGTGGTGTGCTGATGTCTTGATCCATTTTGTGTCTCAGCATCTAAAAGAAGATGTAACAACTTTGGAGAGAGGTACAGAGAAGGGCAAGTGAAGTGATTAAGAGTGTGTACTTGGATGCTTTGTGAGTTAAGACTAAAACAACAAAGTGACTCTTCAGATGGAAGAGAAGGGTGAAAGGGGTGCGTTGGTAGTTCAAAAAGTCATAAAGGTGGTAAGCAAGGTGAATAGAAAATTATTATTTGCCAAATTCTGTAGTGACAGAACTAGAGGTGCATGTTGAAATCTGTAGAGGAATTTGTTTAAAGGAGTTTGGGGTGGGTTTTTTTTAACGTTGTGGGTACTGAACTTTGGAAATATATTTACACAGGAGGCTGTCAAAACAGTATTAGCAGGTTCAAAAAGATGTTAGATAGAAATAAACAGATACTAAAGGAAATAGGTTGGAGTATATTCATAGACATGCCTAGAGGAATAAAATTACTATGAGTGCTCTAAGTATCAGTAGAATGGACTTGTACTGGGATCATACTGTCTCTGTAAATAGCCTCTCCCAGTAATAGTTTTAAAGACACGAATTAATGGTCTAGATGGATCAGTAGGGCATTTCTTATCTTTGAAATACCAAAACTCATTGGTACTTTTGTGGTGTTAAAAACATGTAAAAATCTGCGCAAATGTGGTAGGATTTGGAGAGATCTCAAAATTATATTCATACCTAATAGTTAAGTATCAGAGTGAATATACGGATACACTATCATTATTAACCGTGTTTGCCTTTGCTTCTTCTTGGTCCTTAATTAACTTTAGTTTCTTCATTTTTACACTTACAGCATGAAGATAAAGAACAGAGTATGCCTTATCAAATGAATCATTAATATACCAAATACCTCTTGCTGTTCTTCCTTTCTCTAAAACATTCCACAGACTTGCACATCTACTGTTGTGTTTAGCCAAAAAAATCCTCTCTTCTGTGTGTTTTCTCTTGCATCTTACCCTTGATGTTGTTATCTCATTTTCCCAAGCATATGGCTTACTTTTCTTCTGCAGCTTCTCGACATACTTTAAAATTTTTGTATTGGGTAAGGTGTATATAGTCAAAATAACAAGGAAGATTTTAATTTGAAATTTATTATGATGACTCTTTCCTTTTTGCACTGTGAGAGCTGATTGCTAGCTAATGCTTTTGTTTATACACATGGTTATTCAGTATATTTTATTAATACCTAAAAATAACTGTGATTTAAATATGTTTGGAGGGAATACTTTTGAGTCAAGATAACTTTAATTTATTTTTTTTTTTTTAATATGGTGAATTAGATGGGACAATGGTGAAGTTGAAAAGCTTAGCCCATGGGACATGGAACCAGTTCCTGATAATGGTAGGTAGAAATTAACTTAATAAACAGTTTAATGTGCTTCTCCCTCTTTTCAGTCCCTTTGTTTCATGCAGGTAGTAGATTTTAGGTGATTCCTATCTTTCTAGCAACTCTTGCCATTAAGTCATCCAAGTACAGTATCCATTGTATCTACTTAACAGGTGGAACTGATATGGTAATAGTTATTCTTTAAATCATGCAGAATGTCAGCAGGGTGGTTTTGTGTATTTAGGCAAGAAAGTTCTTAAAGACAGTCTTGCTTCAGATCTGGTGAAATACCTTGAATATACCTCTATTTTTTCCCTTTGCATCTTTTGATGCAATTTTGAAGGAAGTACTTTAAATATGTAGTTCTGGCTTATGCAGCAAAACCTGCTGCTTCCAAATGTCAAGTTTCAAAAACACATAAAGTTTCAAAAAGCTAGTTTGTTGTAATGCATTATAGTATAAGGGGATGGGGGAAGAATATGTATGGAATAATTTCCAGTTAGGAAATCCTTACTGCATATAGTTTAAAACCAGTAATTTATAAAGTTTGCTGGTCAAATCCAAATTAACTGTAAATGAAACTGTTGGATTCCTGGTTTGACTTACTCAATTCAGTTTTCCAGTGCTCATCGGTGTCAGCTGGGTGGAAGAAGGGAAGTTTGTGAAATACTAAGAGTAGTTACCGAATAAGCTGTTAAAAAGATACTGTTTTTCTTAATAACATTTGCTAGGACTTACCTTGTTTCCCAGACATCAGAAAGGCTTATGCTATATTTTTTTCTTGTATATAAATATATTATACACAGGCAGATGTTCTCAGCCACCTGACTGTCTAATCTTGGAAGTGTTAGCTGGCTGCTTCGGTCATATTTTGTGATGACAAATTCTGCGTAACAGTCTGAGATCAAAATGTGAAATAGAAATCTTTATACAGTTTAGTTTGTAGAAAGCAAGTAATCAGCAGGAGTTTGGTTTTACACACACCTGCAGATTTAATTGAAACATCTGTTTTCTCATCACCAACATCTGTCTCCTAACATACAGAAGCTTTTGTTACTCATCATGAACTGGTTAATGCTCCCCATGTTCTCACTGGAAGACAGTCATATTATTGTTAAAGGCTTACAAGCCTTGCGTGTGAACTTAAATCAGGATTTATTGTGTTAACGAGACAAACCAAATCGGTTTCTTCTGAACACTGTATACTATGGTTTAAGTTGCTATTTATATCGGTGTATTAAATATCACTTTTTCCTCCTATGGATTGAAATATAAAGAGTAGTGTTCTCAACCACTGTAGTTTGGTAGCATAAAGGAACCAGAATTCTTGAAATTGCTACACTGGCAATGTAATGACAAAGACATCCTACAGATGCTAATTTAAATCTGGATAGTATTATATGTGTAAGTCATCATTTACTGCCTGTATCATAGACAAATTGTAACTTCTTTTTTGATCTACTAAATTGTTACTTCGCCATGTCAAGAGTTTAGGGTGTGATTAATCTACGGAGCTACAGTTTTACCGTAGGAAAACTGGGAAGGGACACCAAAAAACCAACCCCAACTAAAAGCTGGTGTGTCTCATGTGGATAAGGCCAAAGAATTGAGAACATCCTTTGAACAGGTCAATGATAAGTACTACAGCGACCTCTGGGCTAGACGAAGAACAAAACTTGCCTGAAGACAATATGGAACTCCTTATTTTCTACCTTTCTTTCCAAGCAGAAAATAGCACTCAGTAGGGAAGTAAAACTCTTACAGAAAGGTTTTGTGCATTTCTAGAAGGCATTATTATGTTAACAATATAGTATAAAGCAGGGTTAAACCCCTTCTTTACTTTCTCTTCCTTTCTTCAGCTGAATGACTTACAGATCAAATTGAAATTGTACCTTGTGTTGGCCACTCTTCTCTCAAAATATTTCTTCTTCGTTCAGTTTACTAAGATAGATGTATAGTGGAACAACACTGAAATTGGACAAACTAGCAGATCATAACTCAAATTTGTTACCTTTTGTTTCCTGGTAGCCTAAGTTTTGTCTAACTATTATCAAGATACAGTATCGGATATCAAACTCTTGTTAGGGACAATGCTGTCAAGACCAGGAAAAGCTGGTGCATATGGACCTGAAAGTTCAGTTTTCAGCAGCCTGCTTACTAAACCACCATTAGCGTGGGCTGGCTCTTACGACAAGTCTTCTGTTTTGCATGTACCAGGGTGTTGCAAAGAATGCAAAGCAGAGATCTTTAGATGCTTGCTGAGAAGGACACACTTTTGTTGTTTTAGTCTGTCATTCTGCTGTAGTTGTTACTCCTTGAGTGCTTACGCAATGGAGTACCAGATATCATGTGAGTTCTTGACACAACCCTATGTAAGTGTAGAAGCATGGCTTGCTATCTTCTCTTAGTGTTGTATTCAGGAAGTTTGGTTGCAGAATTTGTTTCGGCTTGAGGATGGGTTTGAAGGGTCATGTGAATGAGTCACCTCACCCCTTCAGCTTTTCCCAGCACCTTTTTATATTTTACCTATTTGTTTCTTGAAGAACTGCTTCATCTTTAGTATGATTTCAGTGGATAACAAATACTGTTAGGGCTCTGTCAATGCAATAGTGAGCAGAGAACTAGAAATAACTTTGGGTTATTAAGACTAACCCCATTCAGCTGAAGGAAAAAGTAGTCCTTTTCGTAAACTTAAAAGATCCCCCACTAAAGCTTGGGGTTTTACTCTGCGGTAGTTGTAGCTGAAATGTAGTTTAGAGTTTGTATGGAACATTATCGTGGATTACAGTCATGCTAACACTGACAAGGACTCTATCCTTTTTCTTGCTTTCATTTTTTAATGGAGAGACTCTTGGATGCTAGTGGAAGTTCTTACTGTTAGTTTCTAGCTATAAGCCTACGTGCTTTATACTGTTGAATTTATCTGCTACTAAAAATAATTTATTTGCTAATTCCGATTTTCCTAATTATTGCAAAGAAGTGATCTTGCCTACCCACAGTGTCTAATCAGGAACCTTCATATCCTTGTTCCTTTTCAAGTGCTCAAACAAAATGAGGAACTTAGCTTTTCAAAAAAAAAAAACAAACGAAAGTGCAGAAACTGCAGATGTACTAAAAAGAATCTGTGGAGTCGAGTGGGAAAGATATCCAGAGATAATACAATACCTACTCAGGCATTCTTTGTTGGCCACATAGCATCAATCTTTGGAAGTGTGACTCTTGCCACAGAGCCATACATCATAGCTTTGTATTTCCACTAGTTCTTATTGCTTTGAATATTGCTTTGAAACAATTAATCTGCCACATTCAAAAGAAATTACTTTTTTTTTTTTTTTAAATGTCCAAAAGGTCACAGTTGTTAATACTAGGAAGGATGTCACAAAATACATTGCCTATCTTGTTTAAGGGTTGGGCGCACAAATTGGCATGTTAAAGTAAATTAGGATCCTGTGAAATTTAGTATGTGCATTTAAAGCAAAAGTGTATAAACAACTCTTCTGAGTTAAGTCTTCTCTTAAGTCTGTTGCTAAGATGAAGAGAGGAAAGAGTCTTCTGGAAACTCAGAACTGCAGAAAACGTGACTAAAGGATATCTTTGCTGTACTGTGCCTTTTGTGTACTTCTTTTCCCCATAGTCTTGTCATCAAACTCTACTGTAAGACAAGATTAATTTTTTTTTTGTCAGTTATGAACATAATGAGTAATAAGTGTGAATACTTCATTTATCTTGTTTTGTGTTCTCACTTCTTAACCTTTCCTATTTGCTATCACTCTTCAGTTGATCAGCCTGAAGAATTAGGAGCTAGTGTTTCTGTGACTTTTGAAGAGGTGGAGAAGCTACTATACAAACCCCAAGAAGGAGAGTGGGGGATGAAGTCTCGTGATGAAGCGTGTGAAAGGATTATCAGTGGTATTGATCAGCTTCTGACTCTTGGTGAGCATGTAATCTAAGCTTTAGGTGGTTTTCTCCTAACATTAAATTTATAAACAGGTCCCTGAAATATCCGTGGCATCCTTTAAAAATTCCCTGTGATAGAATACTGTAAATATTCTTACATTTTTATGTGCAGTTCCTTCTGTCTATACTGAGATTTTTATACATCATTGGTTTTATCAAGAATAATTATATGTCGCAATTGAACACCTTGCATACCAGCCTTGAAATAGTTTAATTAATCTTGCTATTTCTTAACAGACATTTCAGCAGCTTTTGCTGGTCCAGTTGACCTGTGTACATATCCCAAGTATTGTACCGTGATTGCTTATCCGACAGACTTGAACACTATTCGGACAAGACTGGCTAACCGATTTTACAGGTTAGTAATAGCAGTAGAAACAGGGGGTAATGTGGCCTTGAGTTTATCCGTTATGAGAAGATCTAAACTTTTTTTAGCAAGAAAAGCAATTACTCTTTTTGCAAACGTTCTGAAAACCAATAGTTCAGTACCTGAATTCAACATTACTAGTGTTTTGTAGTGGGGCTGTGATGCTTGATAACTGCAACGTTTTAGTCATTTTTAGTAAGTTTCTTAGTTCTTAAGGAAATTGATTTCAGCCTACATTGGTACTTTTTTTCAGAGAAACAATAAACACTGACATTCTTTCTTGGATAAATGTGCTATTTGAAATTAGTAAATATTAAAAAAATATTGAAGTTACTACAGTGCTGGAGACTTAATTCAGATTTTTAAGTGCTCAACATCAGTTACTTTGAACTTGATGAGGTTAAGCTCCTAAGGGCTTATTACTTTCAGAAATGGGCTTAAATGCAGAGGTGTGAAATATTAAATATTACCACTGGTGTTTTAAATGATTAAAAGTTATGGTGTTGAAAGAGGGAAGAAACTGAAGTGTAGTAATGATAGAGTTCTGATTTGCTGCACGTGCTGGACGTCCTTAGCTCTAAAAGAAATTTAAGGGTGTTCTTTGTCTGGATTTCTGTTCATTATGTCTGTAAATAAAATGAAGATACATTAAGAGTTGTTTCCCTTCTATATAAGACTGAATTAATGTCTTGTGAAATAGTTTGAAATTCTGTAGGTGAAGAGCTACAAACTTGGTCTGTCTCAGCTTCACAAGTATAAGGAATTGGAAAAATGAATGATAAAAATGAAATTACATAGCTAGCTCATTTCTGTCAAGTTACAATTTTAATTTGTAGTAGTTTCTATGAATCTGTTGTCTTAGAGGCCAATTCGTCAATGAACTGGTCAGTTGGTCTCAAAGCAAGGTATTTGAAGGAAGACAGATAAAAACATCATAACTGAGATGTCTTTTAAAATGTAATTGGACAAAGCTTCTTGTCACCTTTTTTTTTAATTGCTTGTGCCTTCTGTTTATTAGTTAAGAATTACTAAGATACTACAAAACTTGTATTCAATTTGACAGGGCTTTGTAACAAGCAACTTCTGATGTTTCTAGAATAAAAGTTATCATTTGCAGTTGTGGTTAAACAGTATGTTTTTTCCCCTCCTTTTTGAATAAGGGGGGGAAGTTTGTAATGTAAGTTTTTTTAAAAATGCATGCATTTTTACAGAATCCAGGGAATCGACAATCTGCAGTATTATTTCAGTCATGTTTTATAATTTCGTGGTAACAAATGCTAGTCCTTACTTGGCTAGTTGTGTTAAGAGAATTTAAAGAATGAAAACAAAGCGTGCTAGAATTTCACAAACTTCCTGAAGATCAATTATCAATAATTAGTTGGAAAATGAGTTACTGCATTGTTGGTTTTGCTTCCTTGAGTGAGTGTGTATTTATATGTATACATATACTTGCACACATACTTCAGTTTTCCATGTGAGTGAAAAGTTCGAGACTGGTCTAATGAGACTTAAAACAAAGGGCATCTATTTTAATCTAATGTGGACAGGAAATTATTAAGGTATAATTTTTGCAGTTTTCAAGCTTTTTGTCTTAGTACTAAAGGTACTATGTGTTTTAATTTTAAGGAGAATCTCGGCATTGGTTTGGGAAGTAAGATATATTGAAAGCAATGCTAGGACCTTCAATGAACCTGGGAGTGCAATTGCTAGAGCTGCAAAAAAGATCACTACTCAGCTCTTAAAGTTTATCAAGTAAGTGGCATTTTAATCTATAAAGTGCTTGAATACTTGTGCTTTTAAATGGTGGGAGAGTATAAGCATCTTAATAACCCTTTGTTGTGAATCCTGCTTCTTCTGATTTCTTACTATGTCTCAATACACTGCAGGACAGCTGTATAATTCTTTTTGAGTATTATCTTAACTGGGGAAATACTTAAAAGTTCAGCGTAGAGACATTTTTACTTTTTCCCTTAATAGCACTTAGTGGTATTTATAGTACTAAAATGTCACTTGACGTGAAAGTAGCTCAACCTGTAAAGTAAGTTCTGTGCTGTCTAGCATGTGTGTAGAAGTTCCTGTTGCAACTTGTCTGACTTAATTCAATTGAGAGGATTATTTTTGAAAAAAGATAGTGTCAGCAGTCTTCCTGCAGGTAGATCAGGTGTGAAGACCTCTTTCAAATTCCTGTTGCTAATTTCACCCTCCTCCCCTCACTTCTGAAATGCACAATATAGCGTTTTTTTAGATGTAACATGACTTTGTTAATGTTATAATCATCTTGTGAATTTTATATTTCATTTAATTCTTAGTTACTGTCTTCCAGTTTGTGTAGCTTTTGATTGTGGCTGGGTTTAATCTAGGAAATGATAGCTTTGTTTTTGCTATTCCAGTAACAGAGATTTAATTGCATTACAGTGATCAGGACTGTACAAATATTTTTGAACTGTGTAGCACAACAGACGATGAACAAGATTGTCTTTATACTGATCCGGTAAGATTTTTGGGGATAATTCCAATAAAGTAGGGTGGTAAGAAAATACCACCAACCTTCAAATATTTTTGGTAAAATTGCTCAATTATTTTTATAGAGACGTTTGTGTGTGTGTATATTTTTAAATAACTAATATAAACATGGAATATATTGTGAATGTGGGGAATGATGTGAGAAGATGCTTTATTAAAATATTTTTGAGTTTTCAATATTTGTTAAGTATAACAGGCATTTTGTACTATGTATGCCATCAACTGCAACAATTCTTCCATGTTCTGTGAGTAGTGGTGTATTTCTTAAGCGTGTTAATCTGCAGTAATGTAAGAGAAATACTTAGAGTACATGAATAGCTGTCTTTCATAGCATTTTGAATTATACGCATCTGATTATTTCTAAGGTCAAAATTGTCATTCATATAGTCATAAATGCCAAAAGCTGACCAATTGTTTAACTACTGCAGTGGTGCTTTGGCCCTCAGTTTCTCTGTATACCACAATATGAATCATGCATCACGTTTGCATGTATCACTGAGAATTTAGTAAAATGCATTTATCTTAAATCTAATAGAGGTAAACATGCACTGTTGTTATGTAGTGAATGTTATCTGCAGTGCTGTATAGTGTACCCAAAACTGTCCAAACCAATATCTTTTTCAAATTTTGGTTTCTAATTTGGCATTTACTAAGAAGACTTCATAAAGTTGCAAAGTAGGTGCTCTCCCTTGCAGGTTACTATGTAGGGGAGAAATTTTAGGTTTTTACCTCATTAGTTCAGCATCACCTTAGTACTTCCACATTGTAAGGTTTTTATTTTTACCAAAAGAAATCATGAGATGCCTTTTCTTAATATCCTGATGAGCAAAAATCAGAACGTTTTATGACATTTATTATCAGTGAATTGCATTACAGATAATCTTTAGTCATTGTGGTTCAAAGCTGATGGGTATTCTCTCATTGCAATTTATGGTGGTGGATTTTCCTTTGTATTAAGGACAAGAGTTGGAGTTGGGAATCTTTGGTGGTGGTATCTAGGATCTTGCTTTCCAAGTCTCTCAAATGTTGTGTTATATTTTTTTAATATACTCATCTTCTGTCTTATTGAGAGAAATTAGAATAAAAATATATTTTTACCACACTATAAAATGTAATGAGACTTTGAGCACTCATTACCTATTTCTTCATATATAATTTTTAAGACAATTGATTTTATTTTGTGCAGGATGATGAAAAATGTCGTCCGAGAACATCTTATAGAAGAAGAAAAGTGAGTTGGCTGATCTTTACCATATATATCAAAATCAGATCTGGCAGGAAAAATTAGCTAAGAGACTGTAGTGAAATACTGTGGGAGTGATGCTTGATTTTATAACAATTACAGATCAGAATTTTTCCCATGGTATTAAGGAAGAAAAAGCTTTGTTTAAATAGGTGTTTGCTGTTCTAGTGCTTCTATACTTGTTCTGTTTAGGTGTCTAGGAAAATGTTATGACCTTAATAACAGTGTTGTTCAATGTAACAATTTTCAGTTATCTGTATGATACTGAAAGAAAAGCATTATTCAGCTGAGATGTTGGGAAAAAATATTTTGAGTGATGGATGTTACTCAAATCTTTTGAGAATAATTTGGTATTGGAAGGTGTATTTTTGTGTGCCTTAGTTATTTAGTATTAAAAAACCACTTAAAAGATAGAAAAGAAAATTGTATAATTTGTCAGAGTATTAATAAATATTAGGAAAAAATCTGCTAGTAGTGTAGTGCCCTTTTTGTTATAAAATAGTATGTTTGGAGGTCCATTTCTCTGCTACAGAAATGATTCCACACAAGTTATCGCTTTTAGTTTTTCTTGCTATATTTCAATAATGCTTTTTTCTAACTTTTTTTCCAAGGGACGGGGCTTAAAAAAAGGAAAAAATGTAAAAACTGGCTATGATGAAAACTGTTGGAAGAAGCAGTGTATGGAACTGGTGAATTTAATTTTCCAGTGTGAAGATTCTGAACCTTTCAGGCAACCAGTTGATTTGGATCAATATCCTGTGAGTTGTTCTTACTAACCTTGTAAAATATAAATATTATTTGGTGCTTTCTTCTTTACATTTGGTACTATAATAAGGTCTCCACATTGCTCTTGAAGCTATTTGTTTTCATTACAGCTTTAGTCCCAAACCATTGAAAAAAATTTGGCTCACTCTGTGCTTGGAACTGAGTTGAATCTGCATCAAGATAGCATCCATCAAAATGCTGACACAAAACAATTGTAGAGCAGTGGTGGTGTCTACAAATACTCTGATATCTCAAATATGGTTTGAAGCCACTCACAATCTTTTTTTGTTTGCTTTCTTACTGTCCCTTATAGAGAAATAATTTTAGATAAATCTTTATATTCTTAATTAAAACTAGTATCTTGAGGGGCAATCTAAAAAACCTATTTACTTATCCTGAGCTATAAACTTGATTTGTTCCTTCTGTTTCTCATAGCTGTTCATGGTATTCTTCCTAACTCTTTGGTCTCTTTTTGATTAAAACTTAACTTTCAAGGAAAAAACCTTACTAACAAGCATGCAGCTGTTTTCCTGTGAACTTCACATCTTGAGTTTGGGTCTCGCTTCAGGTTTTAAAAACCTCTTGAGGTTCTCTAAAACTAATGAACAAAGAGAAATACGGAAAGATAGAGGTGTTTTGATTTGGGGGTGGGGATGTGTGTGTGGTTTTTTTAAACTAGATCAGTTTGCTTCTCACAGTAAAATGCATCAGGGAAAGGAGTACCCGATGATTTACAGTAGTCTCATTTCTCATTTTGATTAACGATAAAAATGCTGACTTGCATGTTATTGTTACTGGGTAGTTTTTATTGGGGAAACTCAGGAGAACTGAAACTGGAAATCTGCATGTGCAGGCATGTGACGTTGTATTAATTCATGATTCTTCAGACATTCTGAAGAACACCTTGAAAATGAGCAAGAGTTTGTATGGAATAAAGTAGTGGAGACTTTGAAGCAATTAGTCTCAGCAAAAGCATTGCTGTCTGCTCTGGCAGGTGGTTCTATTTTCAGATGATGGTTAAGATAATCTGTGGACACCTTAGCTACCCTTAAATTGTAGAAATAAAATTCAAAAGTGTTGTTTTTCCTTAATGCCTTCTTGAATATTTTTTTTTCATATGTTTTATTTAGGATTACAGGCATATTATAGACACTCCAATGGACTTTGGTACAGTGAAAGAAACTCTGGAAGCTGGAAATTATGACACTCCAATGGAACTGTGCAAAGATATAAGACTAATATTTAGTAATGCAAAATCTTATACTCCAAACAAAAAATCAAAGGTATTTGTTAACATTGGGGGATTTATACTTGTCTTAATGAAATGAGGTATTATTTTGGAATTACTTTGCTTATCAGTACTTTTGGTAAAGCTGCTGGTTGGATAGATAGTGGGGAGAAGTATGACAAAAATATTTATTATGTTCCTTTCTTGTTTATCTAGTGTTACATAGCATTGTGTGCCATACCTTTTCTGTTTCTCTTCTGTTCAGTTTTTAATTTTAGAAATGTTATTCTTGTCTAAATGTTCTGTCTTTAATATAAACCACTTCCTTACCTAGATTTACAGTATGACCTTGAGATTGTCAGCATTATTTGAAGAGAAAATAAGACGGATTGTTTCAGACTTCAAAAATGGTCAGAAACAGAATGAAAAACTACGAAAAAACCAGAGGTATACTAGAAGATTTCACAATCGAAGCTCAGTGCAGCATCCTACCAAAATGGCCAGGTAACTGAATTATGAAGACCTAATGATATATTACAACTGACTAATATTCATATTGACTATTGTATTTAGTCTATGAAGAAGAAAACAGTTGGTTTATTAAATGGTTAACTAACTCCAGTGAGACTTTTTATAATTACTTCTCTTGCAGTAGGAAAGACACACAAAAACGTGCAGGTTTTTTGCAGTATAAAAACAGTGAAGGGACTGAAGAGTACAAAAGGTTGGGGTTTTTACTTTTTTTTTATAAATATTTCAGTCAGGAAATCAATATTTAATCTGACTGAACTAATGAGGAATGAAACAAGCAAGGATTTACTTGCTGTATATATTACAAAGCTGCATATATTACATGTTTATCACATACAGAAGAAAGTCTTATGGAATCTATAGAAATTTTTGCTTACTGTAGCATTCTGTTGGTAGCTAGATATGCCTTCTCTCTTTTGAAGGAAAATAAGCTTTGGACACAACTGCTGGTTGACATGATTAACTCATGTTAACAATTCATGGTAAATTGTTGAAACTGAGTTTATACTCCTCTGCTACAGTCCAGCCTTTCTTCTCTGGCAGTGAAAGTATAGGAATAAGAATTTTAAGAGAAAAAAATAATGTAATAATACATTTCTTTGCCATGTTTGGCTTTCTTCTCTTAAAATTTCAGTGGATTAATTCTACGTTTTCAAATTCTGCTATGCATATGTGTTGGATTATGCTACAGGCATAGCTAGCAACGAGCTTTAAGCTTTACTGGGACCATTCCTTGGGTTCTCATTTATTCCCAGAGAAATAAACACATATCAGGACAGGCAGAAATTTTCATTTGAAACAGTACTTCTGCTTATATCTGAAGAATTGTATGTGACTTGTTTACAAGTCCATGGTGCTCAGCAGGACGGAGGTTTGGGACTATTTGGGAGAGTGTTCGAATAGCAAAAAGAGCATATACGTTTTGCATGCCTAGATGAATACCTGACAACGTGTGACTGTAAGGAAGCAACTGACAAAATAGTAGTTGCAAATATGAAAATAAATGACTTCTCGGGTCTGCATGTAGCACTCTAGCACATATAGTAAGGAAAAATCAAATTGGTGAATTTCTCTACAAACATGCGTTTTATTTTAGACTGAACTTTCTGTAAAGATACACCTTCTTTGTGTCTTTGGAACCCAAGTTATTGTGGAGTAACATCAGTATTCATAGCAGTTAGTTTGAGGCTTATGTGTAATTGAGACTGGGAATTCAACAGAAATTGAGGCTGCTGGTGCAATTTCCTGGTAAACAGTAAGAGGACACTGCTGTCTAGAAGGCATTCGATATTAACTTGTTTCTCAGAGCAATGAAAGAATGGCTCCTCTTGTATAACTTAACTAGAATTGTAGAATATTATTTTAATGAAAGTACTTGCAGCTTGTCCTTGCCAAAGTTACAATTGGCCTATGCCATGTTCACTCACAAATCTAACTACCCTTCCATAAATCTAAAATCATATGGCATATGTTACTTAAGCTTTCAGAGAGAAGTATTGTTAAAATACATAATTACCATTATTTCTCATGTTACAACCTGTGTTGCTTTTGCTTGTTTCTCCTTTCACTAGAAATTTGAAGCAGAAACCATTAAAGTCTCAGGCAAAAATTGAATCTGAGCAGGAAGATTCTTTTACTCAACCTACCTCAAGCAGAGCTGCCTGTGTTGCAAGCCATAAAGTGAATGCTAGCAGTTACAACCATAGTTCCTCTGGTGAATCCTCTGATTCTGCATGCCTGGCACCTTTTGAAAGGAATGGAAAAGCTAGATCCACAACACTAACAAATTGTTCTGCATTATCATCAGGTCAGAAATGGAGTCTGTTTCAGCTGAGGATTTTCATCTTGGTCTTATCTGTGAATTGTCCACTAATGCTTTCTTTTCTTTATAATTGCCATAATTTGCAATTGCATTCTAAATTGTTACATGAGTTTTGCATTCTTAAAATTTTGGATAATTTGGATAATTTTGGATTTTACTACATTATTTTGGATTATTTTTTGGATAATTACTACATTATTGAATGTTACAAAAAGATCTGTATACTAAACATAGAAATTTCTGCTTTAAAATCCTTTTGAATGCAGTATGTTTACTTAACTTTTATTAATGAAAAAACTTGCACCTAAGACAATTTGCTTCTTAGAGAAACAGCTGTCTTGGTTGTATATCCATTTTGAAGTCAAGTGGATTGGGGTTTTTTGTAGCTTTTATATGGGGATTCATAACAAAACTGAATTGAGTAAGACTGATAAAAGAAAAATTTGACCTGTTAACTCCACAGTTACTTGCTGCTCTTAAGTCTTACCAAATATAATAATAGAATTTCTTCATTTCAAACAGCTGTTCTAGGAAAGTGGTTGTAGTGAATGGATGTCTCTTAATTAAGAGGAAAATGTAGTGTATTTGATAAATGGTACTATATAAAATACAGGTTATACACCCATATATGTTACATAAAAAATTGTCATCCAAAATTAGGAAATGACAGAAGTTCCCTGAGACATAAAAATCTTCCTGTCTTTTCATTCTTCTCCTACACCTCATCTTTTCAAAGAATTAAGAATCCAAGTCCTGGTAAAAGAGATCTGTTAGAATATGTTTTGTGTTGGTTTTTAATATGCTTTTCTCTTAAGTCTGTTATTTGGAAACAGCTGTGTTACTTTACTTAAAACTTAAATACAGGTTAAAGAAGCTTTCTGTCACTGAACACTGTATAAATATGGAGTGATATATTTTGTAGAACTATCAATTTCATACATGTAAAGACATTTAAGGCATGATAATGTGTTGTAAGATAATATCATGAGGAAATTTTGACAATTTACTGTATCAGCAAAATGTAGCTCTTAAGTGGAAGCTAACATTATGTTTAGAATTCTAAAAGACTTTTTTTTTAACAGAAAGTGAAATAGAAGGTTCTTTGGTTTCTTCACCTACTTCCTCTTCATCTTCATCCTCTACAAGTAGCTCAGAAGACAGCAAAGAAAGCTCTGTGGCTCTCATGTCACCTCCACTACTCAATGGTGTATGTAGAAGAAAGAATAGCAATTGTAGGATAACTAGAAATCGAGCCGCCCAGAGAAAACAAATAGGTAAGATTTGAGTAGTTTTCTTGTGAATGGCAAATAACACAATTGTGTATATATAACTAAATGCAATTAGTATTTTTAAATTTGTTGTATGTGTAATATACTAACTTTTTCATTGTTGGTAGTTCTGAAGCTATCAAAATACTACACTCAACTTTCCAAAAAGTTTAAGGTTTTTTTCAGTACTTAGGGAGGGAGGGCAGAAACCCAAGAACCTAGTGAGAGGGAATATCTTGCAATATTTTATGTCTTCATGCAAGTATAAGCAATAATCCGTAAAGAAGTTCTGTTTTTTGAAAAACTAGAATAAATCTGAAATTTATGACATAGCTAAATAATTTATCTTGGCAAATAACAAAAGCACGTAACTGTTATTAGGAATATAATTCATTTGTCGTGTCTGTGTGTTGAACCAGTTCCAGATTTGACAAGACTTAAGAAGCTGCTATTTTTATATTTAAGAGATTAATATCTCCTTTCCTTTACAGGATCACTTCTTCAGGAGAATGGGAATACAAGAAAACCTGTAAGGAAAAGGTTATATGGAAGTGACTCTGAAAATACTTCAATGGTGACATCTGAGTCGCTCAGTAGTAGTACTGGTAGACATAGAAAAACTCTACGCAAAAGTGCTGCTGTGGCTGCTAATAAGTTAAGGTTAATGAGTGATGTGGAGGAAGAGGTTTCAAGCTCAGAAAGTATTGGCATTGGATGCAAGAACAGAAAACTGCCTCACCGAAATGCCTCAGCTGCAGCCAGGCGAATGTTACTGGAGGGGTCTGAGGATGATGTAGCCTTAAAGTCTGAAAGTGAAAAAGAACTAGAAGAGCAGTTTACCAAGAGGAAAATTCTTTCTCAACCTGGTTCATCTGCTGCACGAAGAAAATTTGTTAGTGAATCTGAAAATGAAACTTCGGATTCTGAGATGCACTCACAGATGAAGCAGAGCAACTGGCAAAGCAATGGTCATAACCAGTTACGTGGGACAGTCCATTCTCCCAAAATGAAAAGTCCCTCCCTCGACTTTTCAGAGGAGGACTCCAAAAGCCATAATTCAGAGGATGGGAGCAGTCGAAAAGTTTCCGACCAGTCAACATCTGCATATAATAAGCCTGCATTGAGCAACTCTGAGGATGAAGTGGATTCTGAATCAGATAGATGGAATGGCAGAAAGGGAACTGGTCTGCAGCTTGTTGCTCCTTTGAAAAAAGCAAAAGTCTTGAGTGATTTAGAGGACACAGCAGAATCTGAAACAGAAGACAGAGAGGATGGGAGACTTTTTTTATTCGATACCTTGGTGCCAACTAGAATTGCAGGGAGTTCAGAATCTGGACCTCGTGCCAGCTTCAATCATTCTTCTGATACAGAATCTGGGACAGATTCCAATAAGAGTAATTATTGTGAAACTTCTTCAAAAACAAAAAAGAGGAGGAGAAAAGGAAAAACAAAAATCGTTAGAAAAGGTAAATTTTTTCTAGTTAATGCATCTAACTCTTGATATTGACTAGATGGGACAACATAAGATTAATGACTGGATAATGGCTGGGGGGATTTGGACTTTATGAGGTGTAATAGTGTTCCTTGTTGTTCTAAAATAAATATAAATGGAGGAATGAGAACTGTAAGATATGGTGATGACCTTTAGACACTGTCATCATCTTCTAGACAGATTTGGAACTGGGAGGTTACCAAACACAGTACTGAGAGAAAACTATCACAGTTTTATGTAGTTCCATGGTATTGAGAAGTCCATTCAGACTGAACGATGGCCTTCGTTGTGTATTTTAGACAATACATTTCTCTCTAAAAAAAACAGTCATTAAATTGTGATTGTTCTATCCATATTTAACTTGCACTTGCTTATAGTAGCAGTATGTAGTAACTAATGCTAAAATGCTAAAATACCTACTCTGAAGTAATACTGCTCTGTGTGTGTGCGTTGTGGCAGTTAAATTTGAGAAACGTTGGCTTTCATCTTGTTGGCACAAAACTAAGGAAGGGTGTGGTGAACGAGTTCTATGGTATGCAGCTCAAGGTAGCAGAAAATCTCATAAGCAACAGTACATTTTGGTTTTTTGGCCCTGCTCCTTGTTTTGAGAATTTCAGTAATAAAGTGTCTCTGGTTTGTATTCCTGTTACCTTGAGTTTGTGGGTGAAGTAGTAGTTCTTACTTTAAATTATCTTAATTTTCTGGTGAAATTTTCTGTGCTAAAGCAGACTTACAGCCATTATTTTCAGTTGAAGTAACTTTATTGATAGGCTTTCAAAATTAATTTGATTGAAAGGTATTTTATATATTCTTACTTTCATGGTGTATGCCGGAACCTGTAACTTGATTTGACTTTTGGATTTTATTCTGTAAGTGATGTGTAGTGTCCTTAAGACAGAGAGGCACTTTGCTTCATTGGTATGGTTCTGTTGCATGCCTGGCTTTTCCCAGATTTAACATGAGGGGTTTTGGGAGGAAGGTTGAGGAGGGGTGTGCTGTTACTGGTAACTGTAGTGGCCCTCCTATTCCTTGCTTGCTTTTTAGTTCCATATGATCGTGGGTGTCTAAGCAGTGTTGTGTCTCACTGAAGCATCATGTCACTGCTCTAGCTACGTTACCATACTGATAGTACATTGCATGAGAAGATCTCTGTAAAGCACTTAACAGCCAAGTGAAGGGCAGAAATTCAGATAGTTGCAGAAGCAAATTTTACCCTTGCAGTTGTTTGAAAAGGTTTAGTTCTTTGCTTTTTGCCTGTTCTGTAATTTTGTCTCTCAAATACTTGTGTGTGCTGGCTGACACATTATGATTTTGCGTTTTGTTTTTTATAAGTTTATCAGAATGATGCTGAGATTTATTTTTTGGTGGTTTGTTGGTTTGGGTTTTTTTGAGACTTGTACTATTACTTTGAGGAGATTTGAAGAGACTTTTAATACAGTAAAAAGGCATTTGTACAAATATTTCACCTAGTAGGAATTTGTAGCTTTTGCAGTATACAATTGGTAATGTTTCCCATATTGAGCTTGTCTAATACTTCATTT
Source organism: Tringa tobata (assembly GCA_033628505.1). NCBI lineage: Eukaryota > Metazoa > Chordata > Aves > Charadriiformes > Scolopacidae > Tringa > Tringa tobata. Next base: position 1,880,840 of record JAHREE010000463.1, on the reverse strand, counting down.
TTAAGGGGAAAACAAGACTGGTTACTTTTAAAAATTTTCCTTATGCTTTTTGGGTAAACGTTTCCCATGTAGAAGCTGTCATGCTGGGTAGCCAAGGCTGAGCTTTTGATCTGTCTTAGCTTTTCCTTTGAATGTAATATGGATTTTTCAGCTGTTTATATTATAGTGTTTTAAAGCTTGATGAAAATCTGGTTTCTCTTCTTGCCAAATCTTTAACATTCTGGTTAAGCTGTAGCTTTGCTGCTGTATTGTGTACCTATTATGTACCTTTTAAATTTAAAAATAAAAAAAGAAATAACCCCAAAACTTTAACAGACAAAATGTGAGCAAGAGGAGTTTGCTCCAAGTTAGACAAATTAATATTTCACATTCATGGGCATAAAATCACAGAATCACAGAATTTTCAAATAAGTGTATATTCTCTCTCTAGTACACAATTAACCAGCTAAGCTATTTATGTGGAAACCTTGCTTTGATTATTTTGAAAATATATATAATATGTTTACACTACATATAAAATATAGCATATTTTAATATCTAAAACATAGCATATATCATGTTGTATATTGTGTTTTATATATTACAGTTAATAGTATATAGCATTTTTTTAATATATTTAGAAAAAAAGCAAACTACTGAACAAAGTAAAGCCAAGTTTTCACATAAAGTGCATAGCTAGTCGATAGGCATTGGGGAGTACTTGGTGGACTGTAGTACACCCTGCAGATGAGCTGACTCTGGAGATATGGCTTGGATATTCCTACCCAGTATCGCAGCCTGGACTTCCAGGTTTAGAGTTTGATGGCATGAACTCCAGGACAACTTGTCACAATGGTAAAAACTTGATGGACAAGGCCTTTGTATCTTGGTGTTGTTCTTATAAAAGCTCTCCCAGTTTTTGTGGGTAGTGGAATTTGTGTAATCCTCCCTCTTCCTGCCTGTGCAATGTTTGTACCTTTGTAGCATTTAATTTAGGATGTTCATTGTGTAGTTTTGTAAGGTTTAATTAAAAAATAGGATGAGCTTTATACAAATTTGCTCCCAATTTAAGATTTTGTATGCAAAGTAGAGATAATACTCTGCTAGGCAGAAAGGCTGGATTCCTTTATCCTTTAGTCCTGCATTCCATCTTATGAATTGGCTGCTTAAACTTTGAAAATACGTCTAATCTGTTTATTATGATAAAAGCTTTTTTTTTTTTTCCCTCAAAACATGCATCTGTAAACACCACAGCACCTATCTCTCTGGAAAATTGCCTAAAATCATTGTGTGCGTTCTTTTTTCCTTTTTTTTCAGCTGCCTTTCTAGAAATAGTTCCAGGTGATGTCTTTAAGTTTTAAACATTTGTTTCTTCAGATGGCCAAAGGGGATTAATTTAGCACTCAGCATTAAGGCTGGGCAGTCTTTCACTTTTCCAGACTGTCCTTCTAGGATGTGAGCGTAGCTCACAGCAGATGTCAGGGAATCTTAATCCTAGGGTTGTGTAATACATTTCCAAACTTAGTAACTGGTTAAAATGTCTCTTTGTACCAGTAACTTGTGTGGTGGTGTTTGCCACCACTGGTATGTTATGATGCATTGTTACATTTACTTACAGTATTTTCCTGTTTAAAGTGTAATTTATCGTGTTAAAGCTCTCTGCTCCTGCCTGTTCAGGCTTAACTCATAACCGCCATAAGAAGCAGCCATATGTTGTGTATGTGTCTACTTAAAAGTATTGGAGGACAATGTATAATTTAAGCTTTAGCTCTTCGTTTTTTCCTCATTTAATCTGTTAATTAGTTTACCTCTTCCACAGCATTATGCAGTATTCAGCAGAACTATGTCATGTTCTAGCCATAAAATCACACAGTACAAATAGTAACAGTAGTAGTGTTCATGTGCGATTTCTGGAAACTGTTAGAAAAGACAGTAAATTAATTATTGTTAGGAGTTGTCAAAATAGGAATATACTTTAGTACATAAAGGGATTTACATTGAAATAATGAACAGATTTGGTATCTGAAGAGGTTTTTAATACTGGTACTCATGGGACACATTCAAATGTCCGACTTAACTTTAAAAAAAAAAAAAAACAAAACCAACTTTCTATAATACATCCTCATTGCATTTTTTGTTGTCAAAATTTAGGGAAAATGTTGCCCTGTACTCACCTCACAGGTGACAAATTGGGGAACAAGAGAGTATGGATCACTTGCAGTGTTAACGCTTGTGGTTACACTGGCCAGAAGGAGCAAGGAACTGAACGTTAATCAGTTCTAACTCTCAGGCTGCTGTTCCCGTGTCTGGGTGGCTGTCATTCTCAGCAGGCATTTGGCCATCAGCAGTTTAGACAGGTTAAAAAAAGTTAGCAAGACAGACTTGTTTCATCCCTCTGTAAAGGAAGACAAGAGAGCCATGCACTATATAAACTCCTCTTGTTTCCCTAAACTTCTACTTGAAAAAAATATTTAGTTGCCTAGTGTTCTGCAAACATACAGCAGCTACCATGATTTTTTTTTTCCCTCTGTTTGCTGAGTGCAGGTAGAGAATCACCAGAAGCAGTGAGTTTAAGCTAGAACAAAATTGACTGTTATCAGGAGATAATGGGCTAATAGAATGTAGGGGCTTTTATGGAGCACATTTTTATCCATTTTGTGCATAAAATCAGTATCAGCTACAAAAAACTGGGTGGTGGAAGACAGTCTTGGGAAAGCTAACTTTGAAAAACACATTTCTGCTAAAAAAGAAAAAAAAACCTTTTTCTATTTTTTCAATTCTGTGCAAATAAATTTACTTCAAGAACTTCTGCTTTTAATTTTTATTGATACCTATGAGTAATTCTGTTCTATTTAGAAGGAAAAGTCTAAACCATTGATCTTTGTAGCATCATTCACGTTATTTACAGATTGAATATTTGTTTTGAAACCCAACATAAGAAGCAAGTGGTATATTAAAAATAAGTATACTGAATGGAAGAGTCACTATTAGAAGCAATGTTACTGTCACCAAGGAACTGAACGGTTTAAATGTTCTCTATGTATGTGAAACAATTCTAAAATTGTGAAATCCATCCAGGGCTCGTGTCTACATAAAATACTATATTTTTTTTAGAATGAAAAGGTCTAAAATCTATAATTCATTTTGAAAGTTCATTCTACTAAGAAAATGATAATTTATAACAATAGAAGTATTGGTAATATGAAAGCATTTGTTTGCTAAGTTACGTAATTTGTAATTTCTAAGCTAGTTACTGGAGTGATGTTAGATCGTTACTTCCAAACCCTTTCATTACCTCAAAGCAGAAGAGTAATTCTGAGAGCTAGATGTATGCCTGGGACTGTCTGACTGTGTTTTTAGTAAAGGCTTAAGGTAAATTGCACCTAACAGCTAAAATAAAAAAAAAATTGTGTATTTTATTAAAGGCGGTAGTATTTATGCTTAATAAACTAATTATTTCAGGAATGTAAGTTGTTAAAAAGAACTTTTAAATTTTTATTTTGTAGAATCAACATCTGAGGAGACGGGACAAAGTGGAAAAGTGCTCAGGAGCAGGACATGTATCATTAACTACAAGAAACACATAAAGCTGTCTAATGTGACCGAGAAGAAAAATCCACGCAGATGTGCCACCTTGGCAGCTAATAAGATTAAGATAATGAGCGATACGAAGGAAGAATTATCAAGCTCGGAAAGTTTTTGCACAGTAAAAAAGAACAGAAGGCAGCTTCATGGCAATGTGTCTGCAGCATCCAGGAAGAAACTGATCGGCAGCTCGGAGGTAGATGCTTGCTTAAAGTCTGAAAATGAGAAAGAACAGCTTTCTGGCAGAAAAAAACTTTCCTGCCCTGAATCATCTGCTCCTAAAAGAAAATATATTAGTGACTCTGAGAATGAAAAAACAGATTCTGAGGCAGAGATGGTAGTGACTGGAAAGCAGAACAATGATAACCACAAACCGGCACACAAAAGAATCTGTGCTACAGCTCTTAGAAATCTTGAATATGACTCTTCAGAGGAGAATTCCACAAACCACAAGACAGAAAACGGGAGAAAGTGGGAAAGTTCTAGTCAGTCAACTTCAGCCCACAACCATCATACAAGCAACTCTGAAGAGGAGGTAGATTCTGACTTAGCTAAACACAAAACTAAAAATATCAGAGAAGTCGTAAATAAAAAATCTAGAGCTTCTTGCAAAAGATCAAAATTATCAGATGACTTCAAAGAAACAGCAGAATCTGAACCCGGGGGGGAGAAAGATGAAAAAAGCTCAGTATCAGAGAATGTGGAAGCACCTGGCACTGCAGGAAGTTCAAAAGCTAGTTTCAATTGTTCTTCTGATTCAGACTCTGGAACTGATAACAGTATCTATAGTGATGCCACAGAAACAAGAAAGAGAAAAAGGAAATCAGAAATCGTTAGAAAAGAAATTACGAATTCCAGCTCACCGAAGCCTTCCAGAAGACCCCAGCGAAGGAAACGTTGGAAACCTAACCAAGAAAATGACTCTGAAGATTTGGATTACACCAAATATAGAAGAGCCAATCGGCGTTCTAAGATAAGAACTCGGAACTGCGGTAGACGGACTGTGAGATATAACGATTGTGATGAGGACGATGATGACAGAGGTTTAGATGATGTAGATTGCAAAACGTAACCTTAAAAAGAAAAGCCAGCCCACCTTTTTTTTTTTTTAATGGTAATAGCACTAGAACTCATGATGGATGCTGGCTCTTCTTTGTCCTACATTTCAGGGAATATATTTATATTTTTCTATGAAAAAGTTATGAATGTGATTAGATGATGACTTTCTCCTTTTCATATTTTGACTTGCACTTGCCTGCACATGTAGCAGCATTTAGCACAGATGCCAAAATGTGCCTCATTATAGGGGCAATTTTTTGTCTTTACTGGTATTTTATTACATATAACAAGAGTTAAAAAAGTTAAAACACTGCACAACAGGTTAATAGCAGTATGTTGAGTATTATTGTTATGGGTGCTGCAATGGAATACTACCTAGGTCATACAACATTCAAGAACAGATTTCAAACTTCTCTAATGCTGTATGAAATGATATACAATAGTAACAGGCTTATAAATAATATTATACACTATAAAATCTGGCGGATGCTAGCATCGCATCAAAAGAGTAATGAGCGGTCACTAGGCTAATAACTTTACAATTAGTACAGATGTTAAATGTTCTGTACTTCCATTATTGATAACGTGTAACTAGAACCAGTTACCAGTGAAAAAGCATACTTGCCAATTAAAAAGGCATATTGGTGCTGGTGAAGAGAGGGTTAATGCTGACAGGTAGTACTATCATCATTAATGTGACTTCTATACTGTAAACTTAAGAATATGAAATTGCAGGTGAACTCTTGGGTCTAAGGGGTTTTGTGTGTTTTCTTTATAAAACAGAAAAACAAACAAAACGCTTGTTCTGTTTTCTTTATGCGTGAAAAGCCTGAGGTGCAGGATCCTGACATTCCAGAGGTTTTTGGTACATTTCTGTTGTTCTTCCATACTTAAACTTTTAAGTGCTTTTATGTTAGAATTCTCATTGATTAAACCTTACCAGTTTCTTGATTATTGCAGTACATTTCCTATTTTCGAAATGTTTGAGGTGGCTGTTGTGGACAAGAAATTTTTGCATAGAAAATAGGAGAAAATTTCTCCAGGAAAAATGTGTGAATTCTTGGTTGGCAATGCACCTCTCAACTCATAGCTTGCTTTTCCCTGGAGCTGTGCTGGGGGAAGCCCCACCATCGCTTCCACCAGAAACTGGTTGATCTCTGCTCCTTCCTGGCTCCCAGTTTCCTCCCTCTGCTCTGCTGAGTCCCTTTCTCACACTTAGTAAGACTTAACGATTCCTGATCTCGCTGTTCAATAGACATGTTAGAATATGAGATTTATCCTAAGCCAGCTCATTTTAACTGAATTAAGTTTGAGAATTAGTTTTCCAGAAGATTGGACTGGTAGTAGTACCTGGAAGGGTTTGGGGCAGGGAAAAAAAAGTTAGTGTAGCTGCATTATCACAGTCATTAATGCCAGAACTGCTTGTGCATTTGCACAAGTGAGGTGATGGATAGGGAGTCCCACACGCTGCCTGCCAGTGGCTGGTGAGAACTGCTTCTCCAGCAACATTGCTCATGTGCCAAAAGGTGGATTTATCATCACGTCATTTTGGTATCTAGAATGTTATCTTAGTATAGAGAAATACTTTTTCTTTTTTTTTTTTCCCCCCTCCCCTAAAACTTCTATATGAAGTCAAAAAATAAACCTAGTTTATATCACTCTTGCCCCAGGAATTTTTTTTATTTGGAGCATAGTCCTTAATACAATACAGTAGAATTTTGTAAGTTCAAGGTACATGCTTATCTCATTTTTTTAAGTTGGTTTCTCAAATATGAGCACAGTTGTGTTTAGTTATGAAACTTTGAGGTGGCTTTGTGTATCTTACCTTTTAGGGGCATCTTTGTTAAAAAGAGAGTAAGTCAACCGATATTTTTATATTATCCATAAACTGAATGCGTTGTTCGGCGGCTGCTTATGATCAATGTTCAATGGAGTATCACCTCCAGTATAGGAATAAATACTGGTCTAATAGCTCTTAAGTGAACGTCAGAGTTTTTATTAACCTTAAGTTTAAACAGCTAAGATTGAGCTGGTAGGTTTGTGTTTCCAGTTCAGGCTTAGATTTAAAAAGATGTTTTTCTCTCTCGCCCTTTTTCAGCTGCCGTGTTCTCTGCTGTACCACACTCATGCATGGTCATGGTGATCCCTGAAAGCCAGGAGAAGGTTCTGCCCTCTGTGTATCCCAGAGGGAATTGCTGGCATAGGGACCCTAACACTTTATTTTCTAAGCAAAGCAAATGCTATTTTTTATTTCCTATTTTGTACATACAGACAGGTCCAAAAGAGCCAGTAGGAGGAGAAATTATTAATCTGGAACGGGACTTTTTCACCCTCTAAGAGTTTTAATTTTCATTTAAGAAAAAAAAAAGATATAAATTATTTAAATAAGAGTATGCTCTTTTCTGAACCTGCAGAAAGCAGTTCTTTCATCTTCCTGGCAATTTTAATCAGTCAGCATTCTTTCTTTGGTCTAGCTGTACTCAGGGAGGTAAAGTGATGTCGTAGACGTGTAAAAGTAATATCTTTATTTAAAGCTGCTTCATGCGATGCACTTGTAAGCTGGGCTGGTTTTGTTTGCTTTAAAGCAGGACCAGAATGTGGGGTGGCGAGCCGGCTCGGGGGCAGCACGAACAGAGGAAAATACTAAAAGAGCGGGACAAAAGCCTGACAGAATCAAATTCTTTACTATTAAAGACTTTTATGCTGTATATGCAGAAGTGGATATAGTAAAGCTATATGTAACCTCGTCATCGCGGCGCTGTACTCTTATTTGCACACCTCTGCTGTGTCACAGCCCCGGGCCCGCTCCGCTGTGCCGCGCCACCGCCCCCGCCCCGCTCCTCTCTCCCGAGGGACGCGGCCCCCTCGGAGGCCGGGAGAAGCCGCGCAGCGGGTCGGGGGGTGCTCGGCAGNTTTTCACCCTCTAAGAGTTTTAATTTTCATTTAAGAAAAAAAAAAGATATAAATTATTTAAATAAGAGTATGCTCTTTTCTGAACCTGCAGAAAGCAGTTCTTTCATCTTCCTGGCAATTTTAATCAGTCAGCATTCTTTCTTTGGTTTAGCTGTACTCAGGGAGGTAAAGTGATGTCATAGACCTGTAAAAGTAGTATCTTTATTTAAAGCTGCTTCATGCGATGCACTTGTAAGCTGGGCTGGTTTTGTTTGCTTTAAAGCAGGACCAGAATGTGGGGTGGCGAGCCGGCTTGGGGGCAGCACGAACAGAGGAAAATGCTAAAAGAGCGGGACAAAAGCCTGACAGAATCAAATTTTTTACTATTAAAGACTTTTATGCTGTATATGCAGAAGTGGATATATAAAGCTATATGTAACCCCGTCATCGCGGCGCTGTACTCTTATTTGCACACCTCCGCTGTGTCACAGCCCCGGGCCCGCTCCGCTGTGCCGCGCCACCGCCCCCGCCCCGCTCCTCTCTCCCGAGGGACGCGGCCCCCTCGGAGGCCGGGAGAAGCCGCGCAGCGGGTCGGGGGGTGCTCGGCAGACACCCCGCCTTCCGCGGCGCCCGGCGGCGGTGGCGGTCGGCGGGGAGGTGTCCCGGGGACCAGGGGGATGGCGTCGGTAGGCGGAGCGGAGCGGAGCGGAGCGCCTCTGGGCGCAGGCGCGGTGGGCGGCCGGGCGGCGGCCATGGCGACCTTTTTCGGGGAAGTGGTGGTGGCCCCGTCCCGCGCCGGGGTGGACGATGATGAGGAAGCCCGGGAGGAGACGCCCGAGGATCGGGAGATCCGCATGGAGCTGGAGAAAAAAAGGTAAGCGGCCCTACGGGGGCCTAACCCCGGCCCTCTCTTCGCCGCTGTGGTGCGGCCTCCCCCATGGACCCCAGGGGGCGGCCGGGGCCCGGGCCTGGGCCTGGGCCCAGACAGGTGGGTGAGGGGGAGGCGCTGCTCCACATCCTTCTGCCTTTTTAATTTTTGTTTTCCAGGGAGATCGATATCCTCTGGACCTTGAAGTCGGGCGCGTCTACGGAAAGCTCTGCCGACGAGCCCTTCGTGTGCTCTAAATTTATAGTGGCCATAGGACGTAACGCTGCAGGTAGGCGATGCGAAGTGCAAAACCAAACCCTCTGAGGCTCTAAAATGGCTAAATTTGAGAAGGCGGGAGGCTGGAAGGAAGCTGTAAGTGTGCCAGGACACTCCCTTTGCCATACTCTGCCTTAGCTTTTGTCTGTGCTGTAAGAACAGCCCTTAAGAGTGTCCATCTCTTCCTCCAGGGAGCCGAATTTTAACCCTGAGGCAGCTGAGCTGTTCCGAGAAAAGCCATAGTTAGCTTGTGCGTGTAAAACAGTTTTTGTTACAGCTGCTTATTTCTTCTGGCTGATCATGATGTGTTTTCAGTGGAAGGATGGAAGGGCAGTATGTTTTGGTGACAACCCCCTCTTTTTTCTATATCTGACTTTTGTTCGGTAGACTCCCCTGGATTGATTGTTAATTGGCAAAAGTGTTCCTTCCAACAGTAGCAAGTTGCTCAGTGCAATCTAGTGTTTTGAAACAGAGATCTGCCAAAGATGTAAAATTATGGGTTCATAAGTTGTAATTTCTTTAATTTCCATTGAACAGTGATTTTGTTGTGGTTTTTTAAATTATTTTTATTTTTATTTTGTAAGAGATCAGTTGGTCCGTTTTTCACGTCCTCTTTTGCGGTGGTTATTTACTTGTTAAGCACAGAGTCTTGAAACACCCGCTGCCCTTCCCACACACATTTTTTACCAAGGTCTTGAGTTTTTTACTAGGTCTTTTCCTGTGAGGATATAAAGAAATTCTAATTCTTCCTTATGTTTAGGTCACATCTAGATGATATTTAGATGATATCTAAGTTAAAGGAAAAACAAGTTAGCAAAGTAGTTTGAGCTTTTCCTTGAAAAATAGATATTGAAAAATAGATACAGATATTTTAGATCGGTCTTTGATCTATGAATGTTTAATTTAGGATCTCTTTTTGCCACTAAGTCATGCATACTCTTGTCTCTGCTTCCTAGAGCCAGTGTAATAGTTCTTCCTTGCTGGTTGAGGGAATTTTATTTTCTTTCTTTTTTTTGAAATGTTATATCTGGTACGTCAAGAAATATTAGACTTAACGTTTACATTCTTAGTGTGTACTAAAGGAATCAACGTTGAACATTTGACATAATTCCCTACTATTAAAACCATATATTATTAGGATCTTTATACGTAGAACTGCTTTTCATTGCTTAAGTCTTATAAGGTGAGGTTACTCACATTCTTGGACTGTGCTGGGTTTGGTCAGTAAATGTATGTTGATAAAAATAAGTTTACTACTTTTTTTTTTTTTAACGTGAGATTGTAAAGAAATAGTCTAATTCAGTTCAGGTATTTATTTGTAGAACAGAGTTTTTATTCTTTATAAATTAACGGTATTTATTGGTTCTTGCAGCTTTCCTGTCTTCTTATATTCTGGACTCTGTATGTTGGGAAGTAGTTGGAGTTGTGAAGCTGTGGAATGAGTGGTGTCGAACATCCAGCACAACAAATGTCTTCCCAACAGATTCTTTCTGTTTGTTCTACCGATTAATATCAGATCCAACAGTAAGTGACTCATGCACAAATTCCACTATATTTTAGCTATCTGAAAAAGAGAGCAACCTTCATCCACCCCTACCCTGCCCAGAGCAAATAAAACACTAAGGGTGCAGTATTCTGGGTTAATTTCATCAAAAATCTGAAGGGCCTTTATGCTCACTAAAACTGTTTTGAGTTCTGGCGTGTGAAGTGAAGTATAAAGATGATGTATGACAGCCTGATTGCTTCACATCAGTTGTGAATGGAAAAGTTCTTGAAATGGAGTTGAGGAAGCCCAAGAGAACTGAACGAGTTGTTGGCTGCAGTCACATCATCTTTGCACGTGATTATGAGCTGTTTGTTGTGCTCTTTAAACCACTACTTACGCAACATTTTTCTCTTTAAGGTTTTGTTGTGCCAGTGCAGTTGCTACGTTGCTGAGGATCAACAGTTCCAGTGGCTTGAAAAGGTAAAACTGGCAAAACAACAAATTGAGCAATTGCCGTGGTTTACCCCCAGCCAGCAACAAGGGCCATGCAGCTGCTCCTTCGTTACACACACACACACCCCCAGTAGGGTAGGGAGGAGATGAAGAAAAGGTGGGGGAAAAAAAAACCCTTGTGGGTTCAGATAAAGATTGTTTAATAGAACAGTAACGGAAGAGGAAAATAACGATAACGATAATAACGGTAAAAGGATATACAAAATAAAGTGATAAAGCGCAAGTCGCTCTCGCCACCCGATGATCGATGGCCCGTCGTGTCCCAGGCAGCAATCACAGATCCCTGCTTCCTGGCCAACCCCCATTTATATACTGAGAATGACATCTATGGTATGGAATATTCCTTTGGCCAGCTTGTCCTGTCTATGCTCCCTCTCAGCTTTTATGGGACTATGAAGAAGTCATTGAGTAATGTAAACATTACTTAGCAACAGCTAAAACAATACCTGCTATCAACATTATTCTCATACTAAATCCAAAACGCAGCAGTTACTAGAACGAAAGTTAACCCTGTCCCTGCTGAAACCAGGACAGCAATGAAATCTTAGGAGTGAGAATCTTCTGCCTGGTGCAAGTGCCTCTTCCTCTTTGATACCCCAAGCGTGACAGCATATTTGCTGTAACTTACCAACTTTGTGCAGTTACTTCTTTCGAATGCTTTCCATTTTGTTGCACTTAACTACTTTCCAAACCATTTTCCTCTTTCACTTAAATTTTCTATGGCTTAATTCAGCTGCATTTCAGCTCTGGAAGAATACTTCCTTAAAAATAACAACATAACTGCCTTTGTATGGCTGCCAAAGGAGCACCAGACAAACCTGTTACGAAACTCTCGATGGATGGTATCTTTACTAGTGGGTGTGTTCTGTTCCTTTCACGAGGAGGAACTCTAGAGGAAGGCACCTTCAAAGTAGTACCTGTCCCATTTGTTCACGGATGTAGTATGCCAAGTGCCTTACCCCAGCATCATTCAGGTACGTGAATGCTGCTGGATCATTCAGGTCCCTCTGAGCATCATCATGTTGATTTTAATAAGATAAAATCACAGGGAGAATGTCCTGGCTGTTGATTTCCTTTATGGATTTGGGTCACAGCTTGGCCTCAAGGAAGCATGGCTTATTTTGTCTTGCTGTCCGTTGGCTAACCTGCCTGCCTTTAAATCTCTGCTGATCTGATGAACAAGCAGAGATTCTAAAGCTGTTATGTTACGCTGAAGGTTGAGTAAGGCTGTGGCTAGAGATAAAAAAAGAGTGAGACGGAAAAAAAGCAGTGTGCCTGCTGAAAGCAAGTGCTCAGCCTGAGTGAGTGATACCTGCTCAGTCTAGTCTGCCAGCCAGCACATGAGAAGGATTTCTTGCCTGTGAGGGAGAACAGAGAAGCATCTCGGTGTGAGGGAGCCAGAGGGGTTATGGGAAGGCAAAGAGGATGGAAAACCAGAATAACTTCACTGGTGGTTTCAGGGATTTCATACCCAAGTTTGTGGAAGGACTAGCCTTGCGTAGGTCCGTGGCTTGTTGAAGAGTTTAATTCACTTAGTTCGCTGGTGGGGAGTTACGGTTCACTTCAAAGATTAGAAATCCTAAGACCTAAAACATTTTGGTTTTGCTGTATTCCATGCATTTTTGCACTTCGTTTAAATAGGGATTACAAAAGAAAGATGGTTGTGGTTTTGCTGTCCTCTCTGTGTTTTTCCAGCTGTTTGCGCATATGTGTTACTTCAAATGTGGGTGTTTATGAACAGTAGGAGTGTACAGTTTTACCAAGTCAATGTTCTTGAGTATTTTTAATCTTCATTGTTACTGGTATTTTTAAACGTAGAAATATTATGCTGGTGATCTCCTGCTTATAGTGTGAGTTACAGACCTGTTCTGTATGCTTTGTAAATTGTGATTCACTGAGCATCTTCACAGTCTCTGTGAGTCAGATTTTTACTTCAGTATGTTGTTTTTTTTCTTCAGTAAGCGATCATTGACAAAATGAGAACATACAGACTAAAGTTTCACAGTAATGCACACCAGCCAGAGTTTCCAACAAAGTAAATACACTGTAAATTGAAAATATATGTGCTTCTGAAAAATTATGTCAGTTCTGTATTACAGTGATAACACACTGATGTGAGGGAGCAGTCGGCTTCCCTTCTGTGATTGGTACCATATACAGAAACAAGTGAGTTTCTGTAATGTTTACCAAACTCCCTATTTCCTTATTGATCGTAAATCTGAAGAGGACAGTGTGAAAGGAGGGTGCAGGTTTATTGTGCTTCTCTTTGTTTTCACATACGTTCTTTAAAAACAATGGAAAGCTGTGCAGCTTGTTGGTGTTTTGTGACAGCAGCCATTGGATCCAGAAGTATGTTTTGTGCAATGTTTTTGAAACTTGTTTCTTTGAATTTGAGGAAAACTGTGGGAAAAATAAGGTTGTCTTTCTTAATTCTCAATTCAACTTGAACATAACTAAATAAAATCTGACTATTTAAAATGAAGACTCTTTTAAAGCACTGTAGAACATCTGAGGAGCACAATTTCAATTTCAAATGTCTTGCAGCTTAGCAAGCTGCCTTCCTATCATAAGCATCCTGGTTTTATTTGGAGTCCTTTTTCTTTCTACGATCACCATTAGTAAAAATAGTAAGTCTCAATATATTTGCAGGTGAATAAGAAGTGCTGAAAACCTAAAGCTTCTCAAGAAAATTAACATGCTTAGTAAATATTATAAAATTAGCTATTATAAAAAAATTAGCCGTTCTTTTGTTGTTTTTTTGTTTAATCTCCATCCCAAGAGCAACACATGTGAAACGTCTGCCTCAAGATTGTGATTCAAATTTTAGTTAGTCCTGCTAACCTGAACTAAACTGCCATTTGCCATCTGCACTGAAATTGAAATGAATCTTTGTGGTTTTATGCTGTTACGGTGAGAAGATATTTTTTTCTTATGTATTAACCTTTTTTTTCAGGTCTTTGGCTGTATGCAAAAGGAGGGCTTGCAAGTAACCATTCTTTCAACGTGTCCTGTAGCTGATTACAAAACTCAGGAATCCACTTTAACACTTCCATCTCCATTTCTGAAAGCCTTGAAGACAAAAGAATTCAAAGAGCAGGTCTGCTGCCCACTGCTGGAGCAACCTAACATTGTGCGAGACCTTCCTGCTGCTGGTATTTCACAATTCCAATTATTTACAAGGCTGCTGGTGGCAACACAAACTTCACTTTGAAGAGCATCCCATGGCTATTAGAATTTTTACTTAATTATGTGAACTGGCTAATAAGTTCAGCTTTTTGAAAATTATTTCCTAGCAGTTTGACATCTTACGTGTTGCCTTGTAAAATAGGGACAAATTTCAAAACTACTTACAAATCCTTTTAACTGTTATGTGTGGGACATAAGCACTAGAAAATTCTTCAGTATAACCTCACAAAATATATTGGGGATTTTGGAGCATTTTACTTAGGAACTAAGTATGTTTTTTTAAGGGTTATTTTCATCTGAGCATCCAAACTGAGGCTTGTAAAGTCCTTTCTGTGTATTACAGGTAAAGTAGGTTTTCACAGTGCTACCGATTGACCTCATCTAAAAGTTAGATTCAGTTTTATTATGTAATGTAATAAAAACCTGAGGCTTTTCATTATAGAGTACCAAATTAGTGGTAGTGTCATGAGTAAGAACTTGTCTGGCAGGAGCTAAAAGTGAATGATTTTTCTAGGAAAAGTTTATTTTGTTTGCATTTTGTTTTGAGTTTTTATGTTTGGTTGGTTTTGGGGGTTGTGTGTTTTGCTTTCTGGTATTGTTTTGGTTTGGTTTGGTTTCTTTTACAGATGCTGGTATTATTTTTGCTTACCAATAATATACCATTTCCAGTTAAGGTATTTGCCAGGAAGAAATACCAACTGCATTTTACTAACTTTTGGTGGTTTATTTTCTTGTGTAACTGAGGAATGAGGGATGGCTGGTCTAGCAGTCAGGATCCTGAGTAATTTATAAACTTTCATGCTTTTGAAGTTCTGGCCAGAACAAATGTGATTTTTGTACACAGAACTAAGATTCCTTCTCTGCTGAATGTAACACATATTTTCTTTTGTCTTGTGTTTAGTTTTAAGTTATTGTCAAGTATGGCAGATTCCTGCAGTGTTGTATCAGTGCTACACTGATGTCATCAAACTGGACACGGTTACAATTGAAGCGTTCAAGCCTCTGCTTTCTTCTAAAATCCTAAAGAGTTTAGTCAAGGTAAAATTTCATATTTAAAAATAATTGGGAGGTTTGGTCTATTTTGGTCTAGTTTTCATCCCTTGCATTCTGCTGTGCCCATATGAGGATTCCACTTGAAAAGAGTGATGTATATAATGTATAGAAATGCACAGCCTTTATTGACAGAGCACTATGATTTCTGGTATAGTACTTGCTGTAAATATTTACAGGTGTTTATAAGTTCCTTAAAAAGAATTAATCTACAGATTCCCTCAAAACTTCATTTTGACTTTTCAGACTGTTTTAGTGGTATTAGTGTATCAGGGAGTAATTTCTTGTGATTGTTTTAAGATGCAGTTTTCTTTGGAGGTGTCTGTGTTAAAACCTTTAAATTGTTTTTTTTTTTGAACATTCTACATCTATATGCAAGATGGCTCTCTTCTAGCTCTGTGTCTGTCTGTCTTGTGCAATACAGAAAGCTTCTTAAGAAATTTATTTTGACCTAGAACTTCTTTCTGGAATTAAAAGACTGAATTTCCAAAGATGATTCATAACAGTTTTGCGCTCATCAAGCAGCTCTGAAATCGTGGTATTATAGCTACTGAAATGAATGTTTTGCTTCTTTCTGAAACTTTTTTAATTTAACTATATAGTTGGTTCAAAACACTTTCCTCAATTTTGCCAATTGAACTTACATTTAAATGACAGAAGAGGTTTGAGTGTACTGAAGTACTTATTTCAGCTTTAAATGTGGGAATTGCGAGTTAGTTTTCCTTAGAGCTTATAGTGGTCTGCTCAATAAGTCTAACAGACTAGTTTGTAAATGTTTGAACTCTGAAGGAAAACACCACCCAAGTTGCAGGCTCTTCCTCTCATATATACAAGCAAGGAGGAACATAAATGAACAAATCCTATTCTGTGGTTGAACTGCAAATTCATTTGGAGCTCCAGATAGCTTCATTCAGAAGACCTGAGTTTTGCTCAAAGTTAATATTTTAATCAAACAAGTTCAGAGTAATGAAAATTGGACTGGAGGTCAGTGGGGCTTTTTTGTTTTGTTTTGTTACCAACAATGTAGCTAATGCTGATCATCTCTTCCTTTTCCTAGGACGTATCTGAAAGCACAAAGATTTTGAAAAAGTTGCTGACAACTAATGAAATTCACAATAATATCTATATCTGAAGAGGACATTTATGATGCAGACTGCACTTTCATAAACTCCAGTTTCTTCTGTAAAGGACAATTTGGAATTGTAGTTTCCTTAAAAGCGGAATAAATTCCAGTAGATTTTTACTTCTGCACTCATTTTTGTTACTTTCAAATTCATCACTACAAACAAATACCTTTCTTCTGTATGTCTTGGGACACTTTCTTCTGGAGCGGTCTTAGGAAAGACATCTTAAATATGAAAAACAACTTCTTTTTCCCCTCCTGAAGGGATTGTCTTTTCTAAATGTATACTTTTTATATGTAAAAGGAAACGAAGTTAAGGAATTCTGTTTATATCTAATGAGAACACCTATTTTTTATTTTATTTTGAGACACAAAAGTTTTCCTAATATTTGATCATCTTTAAAGACTTGTCTGTGGTAGAGAAAATGTGCGCTGCATCTTTCTACGTACGTAAATACATATATAACTTTGTGTGTCTGTATGTATGAATGATACATATATATCTGTGTGCACAATGTTTTTTTTTTTACACGTGGTGATACAAATTACAGTAAGTAAAACATGGTCAATACCTTTAAAAGACTTACTAGTGGAAAATAATATTAAGATGGCTTTGCAAATGAAGTAGGAGGCAGGAATGTGGAGCTGTTTTGACCTGTGTGGTCGGGTTGTGACTCGGATTGACGGAGTAGATTGTCACAGGCGTTCAGGGTGCCAGCTGCCTGGAGATCTGGCAGGAAGAGAGATGTGCCCACACGGAGATGCTGCAGCTCCCCTTGGCAGTGCCTTGCTGAAAGCTCGCCTTTGTTGGCAGTTGCAGCTTCAGACCTTGATCAGGCACCACGGAGGCGTGGGAGCATTCCCTGCTGTCAGATCTCTGACGGTGGTGGGCACCTCTCCCGGTGAAACGGGGTGGTGGTGGGCTCCCAAGCTGCTTCAGCTGGACTTGCAAATAGATTTCATCTCTCCACTTTCAAACTCTCAATTGCTGGCAACAGTAGGGATAGTACAAGGTCTCTTATGCAGAGTATGGGATTTTTGGAGGAAAATAAAAGTTGAAGTTTTAAAGTGTCTCAAAATATTATCTGAAAGTTGCTAACAATTTCAACTGTGTGTTTAAAATATTTACTAGGATTGCAGTTCTGATTTGTATATATCCTCTGTTTAATTTAACATTTTGTTTAAGAAAAGGGTGTTAAAGATGGTATTTCTGTTGCCACCAGGTAATTCACTGGTGGTGTCACTGCACAGAGATCTTTAAATTGCATGTAGCTTATCCTTTTGGAACAAAGGAGTAACAGCTTCAAAGTTCTCTAGTAAGTTTAACTTTGATTTACATTATCCCTTCAGGTTTGAAAGTGGTCTGCTTATTCAACATCCACTGAAGCAAGTAACCTTTGGGTTTGGAAATTTTTAACTGCACACTGTTATCGCAGTTTCACCAGTAGTAGAATGTTCTTGATGTGGATATCAAGTTGCGTATCAGTTAAGACGTTGATTTAAATTTCTGTGAATATAATGACAGATAAGCAAGCGGCTGTTGCTTTGAGTGGTACTGTATTTTGGAACAAACTCTCGAGCACGAAATGCAGGACATGGTTCCTTCTTTTTTTTTTTCAGGGTTTTTTTTGTTTGTTTCCATTTCTGTGTAATATTTTAATTAAAATCTGTTCGTATGTGTGATCTGAGCTGAGGATTCTGTTGGTCTGAAAGAGCTGCACGTTGGCTGCACCATTTTCTTGCATGCTGAACATGTTTTGTTCATAATAAATAAAGTCCATAACAAGAAATACCTTTAATAATAAATATGCAGGCTTTTATAGGAACTGTAAATATACTTCTAGTATTGGTTTTATTACTCATGCAGTGTGCAATGTTTCAAACGGTTATCCATTGAAGTATAATTAAGTTTTTACTACCTGGGTTTATGCTGAGGTATGAATACTCTTAAAGACCTTTGACAAAAGTGACAAACAAAACACTCTAACAACTGGGAAGGTGAAATTGGAAAGACTGAAAACAGGTGTCTTGGCAGAATGCTCCAAAGGCTAATTATTCTTGCTTCAGAGGGTGTGATAGCTCTCCAGAGCTGGAAGTCTTTATGTAGGATGTGGTGCTTTTTTTTGTTGGATACTGTCAAGCTAGCTGTTTCACCCCGTGTATCCAGGTATATTTCTGTGATCCACATGACAGATGAGGTCAAGCTTTGTGCAGTTGTGTTTTTTTTTTTTTCCTCTGGTATGAAACAATATAGGTCAGGGTATGTGCACGCTGTGTGGTCACCGAGACTCTCCCTCATCAGTGTCAGCTGGATTGTGCTGTATAAATTTGAAATGTTGTAAGTACTATAGGGCAGTGAAAGAAGATATATTAATTCAAAATTCCTCCTATCTTTTTGCATAATTTGATATATGAAGTAGCTCACATTCCCCCCCTTGAGTAGTTCTGAAAGCATTGCACCTAATGATGTCTGATTATCTCATAAGATTTGAGCATTGGCTGAAGATTTTTTCATATTTGAATATTGCTAGGTTGTTGGGTTTTTTTCTGTGCTGTCCAGTGTCTAGTAAGAGCCTGCGATAAGGTTTTCTTTGCTTCTAACAGCTGCTGATTTTTTTAAATACTGGTAGGAGCATAGAAACTTAAAAGTTTTGTCAAATGTGGCAGGTGGCTTCAAAAGCTTTGAGGGAAGAAG
This sequence comes from Tringa tobata, assembly GCA_033628505.1. NCBI lineage: Eukaryota > Metazoa > Chordata > Aves > Charadriiformes > Scolopacidae > Tringa > Tringa tobata. The sequence goes on along the minus strand of JAHREE010000463.1, from coordinate 1,862,128 downwards.
CACATTCTTGCCTGCATGTCTGAAATGTGATTGTATAAGGCTTGTTTCCTTAAGATATTGGGCTGAATGAAAATTATGAAACCAGATAGAGTAAACCATTAGACTGCGAGAGTTTTCTTTTTCTGGTTTTCACATCATCTAAGCTGCTTGCTACCCGTATTTTTTTCAAATAACACCGAGCTGTCTTCTGTTGAACAACGTTATCTTCCAAACCAAGGACACGGCCTCTTCTCGAGTCTAATCTGCTTTATCATACCGCAGAATGTATTTGGTAGGCAGACGTGTTCTTTCTAAAAGGCTCTGACTCAAAGGTTATGTGCCTGACCTAATTCTTCAGTCTGGAATTACGGTGCTCTTTAATGAGGCTCCTTAGCCTAACTAACACAGTTAGTTCAGGTCACAGGTGTATGAGTACAGGACTGTAAAGACATTAGGAAGTGATGTCCAAGCCATAAATGTGGATTTCGTTTGAATATGTTACAAACCCTCCATGTTTGAACGCCCAAACCAGCAGTATACCTGCTACTGTGCTTTCATCTTCCCTGTGGGGGTTGTGGTCACATACATTGCAATGCCTTACTCGAGTAGTACAATTCTTGCCGTCTTTTGAAAATCCAGCATGAAAATGTTATGCCCTGATCGGCTTCCCAAGCACTCCTCTATCCCATTATGTTCCTTCTGTGTTTGCCATGATGTGCCAGTTCTCCTTCCCATACAGTTTCTCCTTTCTGCCACCAGCAGAAACGGTGCACAGGCATGAGCCCGGGTGTTCCTCTTGCAGCCCAAGGCTTTTGTAGCACTAAAGCAGTAGATGTTGGAGCTCACGTCCCGAAGGCTGCTTTCAGCCACCGCCTGCCTCCTGTCCAGTAATGTGCTCCCTGAACCTTCTCCACGTTACCTCTGTGTTCGCACTGCACAAGAGACGAGGTAGAAAAGAGCTTTGGTTTTTCTTCAATCCATCCTTGAAGTCAGCGCATGATGCACGTCTCTTCCCCCTTCCTACGTGAGGGTCTCATCTTAATGCATGGCCCTAGCAAGCAATCTTACGTCTTCCTGGGCTCCAGCCTTCTCATATTGGCACCAAATACCTTAAGCTCCGTCATACAAGCTGTGTTTTGTTGCCAAAGCCTCAGCAGAACCTCACTTACGATACGTAATTTTACAATTTCTATGCTGAAAAGCTGTATTAAAACATTTGGGAAGTCAAGCAGGCAAAATTTAGGAAAACCCTGGAAGTTTGTCGTGCAAACTTGAATCTAGCCCCCACCCAATGCCTGAAGACATTTGCATCTTCAGTTACAGTGTCAGGTGATTTTTTTCCCTGGATAGAGCTGCCCCTTGAAAGGGTGGCACTCGGTTCCGACAGCCTGGAGAGGATGAAGCCAGGCATGAGATTGCTGGTGGCATTTCTTCTCCATGTTGGAGAGTGTGATAACTGAGCTAAGTGAGTAAAGGAGCAAAGAGGAGGAATTTGTTCTCTGCTTCAACTTCAGGCAAGAGTTTCTTTCGTAATGCTAGGCAAGCCCTGTAAGTGACAACTTGACATGCAGCTGGTATCTACATATTTTGTGGGTGAACAAGCTGAGGTACCTACGGCCTGACTTGCTGAGGTGTCAAGCACTCACAAGATGAGCTGTAAGAGCAAAGCTGGATCAGGATGCTGAAGGTAGACATAGAATTATTACAGTGAAACTCGAAAATGTTTGAAACGCAAGTAATGAAAAAGATATATTTTTTTATTATTTTTTTTTTTAGAAAAAACAAGGATGTTCAACCTCAGATATTTCTGATTTTTTGGATTTTTCTGGTTTGTGCCTAAAACATTGAAAAATCTAAATGAGCTAAGAATGGAATCAGGAGAGATTTGTGAAATTTTTCAGTGCAATGAGATCTGCATTTTTTTCCCTTTAAGTATTTTAGACTAAAAGTTTTGACAGCTGCTGCACATAACAGCAACCAGCATTAATGGGCACCCCTGTCTAGCCGAGTGCTTACCTCAGAGCTTTGAGGTAAGACTTTCTTAATAGGAAACGCTGAGATGCTGTTGATACATATCCTAGAATAATTTACGAGGAAAAGTGAGAATTCCATACAATACTGGGGGAAACCATTAACTCGCAGGGATAAAAATGCAAAGCATTTGTTTTGCTTTGGTAGCAAGGTATCCTGAGATATCTGCACTGAGGGAAGAACACCACAGACCCCCAACAGTGCATGTGGAAAAAAGTTAATCGTTGAATGGCAGACTATAATCTCAAGTTTTTCACTTTCAAATAATTGTATAACTGAATTCTTAAATGTTTTTTGTGGGGGATGTTAGGTAATTGCCTGGGTAATTGCTTTAAAATAGATAATTTTTTTTTTTTTTTGTAAGGATGGTGATGTACCTTCAAAGGGCAGTTTTTAACATAAGCATTTACTGAAAAGACCATGGGTTCTTCCCCTGTGTTTTAATCAGAGTATTACAGTGTGCTTTCATGTGCTAAACATATTGCTTATGTTCAGGATTGATATTTAAATTCTTCTGTTAGGTCTGATTTGGACTTGGATCCCTTTTCATGAAAGGAAATGAAAGCCGTCTTTTTTCCATCAGCTCTATAGATTTTGAAGCCAATCAGCTGCTTCATAGGGAATTAACAAAAGGTGGAATGAGCGTAATAGAGTCATGATCATTAAAGTCAGCAGTTTGATTGCTGAACAGATGAATGGTGGATGTACAGCCTCACTTAAAATAGAGTAAGCCCTTGGGGAGAAAGGTACTAGCTGAAAGGTTGTATCAGAACAGAGGCAGCCAGTATGGAAAAGGTGAGAGCACAGTAGAAAAAAAACCTTAGTGCTCATCATCCTATAAAATTAGCGTTTGAGATAGTGCTTGTGAAATAAAAGCAGGGTGTAAGGTGGGTTTGCTATTCCCTGCTGGCTCTGAGTAACATTCTCGTGGGTCAGAAAGAATAACTTTGTGCTTCTCCGCTTCATTTGCTTCCAAATCGGATCAAAAAAGCTTGGGTTTTGTGCAGAGTAAGCACAGCGAGCAAGTACAAAATACTGTGCCTGGCTATTGCCAGCCTTAAACCCTGGAGGACGCTTGCAAGAAACCCTGCGGATGCTGTCAGAAACAAGCGGTTCTTTTGTTCATTGCTTAGAAAGTGCTGGTGCAAAACTCTTCAACCTGAACCTAGAATTAAGAGTGCCCAACATAGCTCTGCCAGGCTGCTGGGTTTTATTTCCAAGTGGCAGGAAGCAAGGACATTTAGGATAACCTTGTGGTGCCATGTGTGAAGAGATGCTCTGCAGTAGTGGATTCAGCAGAAAAGGCAATTCAGCACCTGCCCTTTTAGTTTTTACTTTTTCATATTCTTCCACTCATGAGCTGTATGAGAGCGTATGTGAGGAATATTTACTTTTAATAACTATTGACATTTAGTAGGTCTTTTTAACAAAAAAAAAAAAAATCAATCTGTAGGGTTTTTATAAATAGACTTATACCCAGGTGTTGTGGTAAGCACGTTTTCTATCTTTATGAATGTGAACTTTGTCTCCTACAAGGCTTGTTGCAGAGATCTTACGAGTAAAAACCAAGTTTGAATCCCCAGAGTTCCCAGCTGACACCCTGTCTGGCAAGTAAAGAAATTCTGGATGGTGCAGGTTTTCTAGGATAACTTTAATTGAAGATTTTGTTGGTTCTAACCGTGAATGTCCTCTTTTTGTGTCCTACTGGACAATGATCCTATTATTTGCTTTTCTGAGCATCCCAGTGTGGAGGTGACTGGGAAGTCAGATAATCCCAACTGCAGGCTGGTTTGTTCTGTGGTGCTCATTAGTGGTGATGCTGCTTTCTAAGGCTCGTGTAAACTTCAGTTTTTCACTAACTTTTTCAACTAATTTAATAATGATATTTAAAAATAATTTGGATGGCAATGTGTCAGTGCTGGAGATCAAATTTCTTATCGGCTCAGTTTTGAGGTGGTTTTTGACTCTGTTCTGATTCAGGCTCAGCTGTGTCTGATGTTATTCTACTTAAAGCAGTAAGAGCCCTGTGCTTGATGTGGTTACCCTGAACGTGCTCGAAATCATGTGTGTTGGAAAATAAAACATTTATGGATGGGATGGCTCTCAGCAGGTGGGCCCGCAGCGTGAGGCTCCCCCTTCACCAAGTATCATCCCAGATCCCCTTCGCACGTGTGCTATTTTATTCCCTTTCCCAGCTGTGGATCGTGCCTTCACAGGGATCACCTGGAGGCACAAAGACATAGCTGGCTTTTAGAAAGTAAAACAGCAGATGTGCTAGCCGAGATCTTGGACACAAGGAGCTCAGGTGGTGCTGTAGGCTGCTTCTTGAGGTAATAACATCCAAACCGTGGGACAGAGGGAATCAAGTAACTCTGGACAAGAAGGAAATGCCAACTCTTCTTCCTCGCAGCAGTATAGCTAGTGCTTCCCCCCAAAGAAGGTGAAGAAACTCCTGCACTAAAAACCCACTTTCTGTGGTGTTCAGGGCAGCCCAGTAAAACCACAGGCTGCAGAAGTGGGTTTTCGTGTTGCACATGCTGGTGTGAATCATGTACTTCCTTCCAGCCGGGACCCAGACCTCCCCAGCCGCGTCCCCAGAGCTCTGCACCACGTCAGGGCACGGGGCAAGGTGTTCCTGTTCGTTCATCAAGGAGCAACTCACTCCAAATAGGAGTAAATACTAAGCCTTACTTGGTAAGAGAAAGCAGAGCTCTTTAGTATCACACTGATTTAGCTTCCCCTCATTTAGCTTTCACGGTACTTTATGAACAAAGAGAGGGGATCAAAAGCCGTTGTTGGAGTCCGTAGGCCTCAGTTTCCACTCTGCGTTACCCCTGCAGCCTGCGCTCCCAGTTAGATGTTAAAATTCAGATCAGGTGGCGAAGGTCGTGACTTTTAATGCCGGATGGGGGAGAGAAAGTCACACCGTAACGCTCCCGGGACCGGGTGGCTCGTCTGAAAGCTGGAAGGAAAGGAGCTCACTGGCCTTTTTACACCACCTCTAGCGAGGGGGTGTCACTGCTGCTGAGGGTCCCTGCAGAGCGGCCTGGGGCCGCAGCTGTGGGGCTGCCCGGCCAGGCTCCAGCCTCTGGGAAGTGGCCTTTAATGTTTGAACTTCCAGCAAGCCAGCCTTGCCTTGTGTTTTCCACAAGCGTTGACATGTGGCTCCCAGACTTTAAAATCCAATACACGTCATGAAAATGCACGAGTGTTGAATTTGAAGCATATTTTAATAATTTGGCCACCTGTACGATATCCTAATAATCTTAAAATAGAGAACTTGAGATCCTCTGTAAAATTATTTGTAGCAGATGTTAAATCTTTGGTGTATTCTACACATTTACACGCTGGGGGACAGATATTAAACATTACCCTTACAAAAATAACCCAAAACATATTTGTTTCAAAGAATTAGAATGGTTCATAGCAGGAAGTGGATGCAGGAAGTTTCGTCCATTGTTGTGGTTTGTTTTAAAGGTGTGCTCAAAAAGAGATGAAAAAAAAAGTTTCAGTTGTTACTGCAGTTGGACAAAATTATTGGACCGTTTAAAAGATAAAAAGCCTTTTTTTATATTTTATTCCAGCAATTTTCTCAGCTGTTATTTTTCTAGCCTGGCTTTCTTTTTTTTATTATTTTTTTAGTACATGTCAGCTCTCTGACCTTAAAGATGTAGTTATGGGGCACTAAATCCCAAGTGTCAAACCCATTCTCTGATGATTGAAAAATGACCAGAACTTGAAAGCCAGAAATGAAAAACTTGCTGGCAAGAGGCAAACCTTATAATCTGACGTGACTGGGTAACAAGTCTCTTTAGTAGCAAAGCGAAGTGCTGCTTTTAAAGATAAAGACATTGTTGACAAGCAAACGCATGTACAGAGTCTCCGTTGATGTAGCTCGCTCCAAGTGTGCAAACTCTCAATTACCTTCAGACACCATGCGGCTTTTAAAATCTAAGTACATTTTGGGCTGTTTTTATTTGCCTCCTGAGGTTTTGTGTTTACCCTATAACTCTGAGGGTACCTTTTCTTTTCTTTCTTTGCAAGAACATAAACTTCCGTCACAAAGTTGCATGTTTCCAGGAGCTAGGACTTTCAGGAAGTCAGTAAATGTGTCTAACCCAGCAATAAAAGGATGGCAAGCCCCTACCCGCTCCCTCAACTACTGCCTCTTCCTCTTGTAGGAAAGATCGCCTCTGGCTGCTTCGGTTTGGAATAAATATCCCTTTATACACTTGCCCCACTCTCCCAATTTCCCTTCTCCACTTGTCTCTCTTGTCCAACTCCCAGCCTGCCCTCTCTGTGCTGGCATCCTCCTCCCCTCCTTGCATTTTGGACGTTTTCCACCTCGGGTGTAGGGCCGAGCTCGTGATTTTCTCATTCAGTGAGAAGACTCCCAGCCTTTCCCCTGGTGCTGCTGAGTTCATTTGTGCCGGCAGCAATGGCAGCAAGTGCAAATTCTGGAAAGAAAAAGTTGGTGGAGGGCTGTGAAGTACAAAGATTAAATGCCAGATTGCCAGCAGCTGGTAGGGCAGACCCAGGGGGGTGTTGCTGCAGGCTTTCTCTGAACATCTGCTCGCTCTTTCCCTCCTCACCTGCCATGGGAAAGGCGGGGTGCTGACTGGCACCTCGGTGACCAGCTCCAGGACCTTTGGTGTTTCCAGTGATGCAGAGCCAGAGGAGCAAGCGATGGACACCACCTCTGAGCTGGGAGCTGAGCAGTGCCATCCCCGTCCCACTGCAGCCTTGTTACTGGTGTTTCCCACAGTAGGAAAGCACGCTACAGTCATAGACATGATGTTGTGGCTGCCAGCTTGAGATCCTAACAGGGTTGGGAAAAAGAACTGAATTTGAGAGAGGCACCACTGTTGTAGGGGCTTCGGTTTTGTATGTATTTGTCCAAAGACAATTTGGCCATAACTTTTAGAAGAGCAGAGTGTGCACAGGTTGTCTCACCTACTTCAACCTCAAGGAACTGATCCGGGATGAAGAATGAAAAGGCAGGTGCTCAGCCTTGGGCCAAAGTTGGTGTTTGCTTAAAGAGCAGGGTGGAATACTCTGGGGGCTGTTGACTAATTAAAACGGGAAGTTTTGCTCCGTTTTCTGACTTCACATAGAAAATAGGAGCGTCAGTCAGTGAACTGCGCTGACTGGTGTGTTTGGGGGTTGCTGCTGAAAATCTGGTTTAGGGAGTGAAAAGTGTGAGCGCCGCTGCTGCTGGAGCTCGTAAAGATATGTCTGGTTGGCTTTTCCTGCTGCAGGTGTAGTGTCAGCCTGGATGTGACCTTTCTGTTTCAGGAGGGGACTGGAGCATGGGTGTTACACAGGCAAAAAAAATATATTTGCAGCTGGAGACAAGGACAGAGCAAACTTTTCCTCTGTTATCATAAATCAGTGCAAAACTTTTTTCATGATTAGAAAATACATGATCTTGTAGCTTTGTGGTGCATGAGGTGATGTTTAAATATGAGATAACCTCTGCTTTATACTGAAATAAGCTAAAACTCATGTCAAATGCTTTTTCTTGTTCAAATTAGAGTGAATGTAAGCATACATGTGTATATATGGACTTACATGACCACTTACAGGCTTTAGGGCATGCAGACATTAATTTACAGTTGCTGAGATTGTATTGAGAAGCCTTTGGACACTTAACAGCTTCTGATCTTTTGCATGAAGTGTGTGTTATTTTTTCTTCGGAAGGCTGGTTTATTTAACGGGGCAGATCGTCGCAAGCAACAAACAAGATCTCTGTTTTGATTTCCTGCCTATATAGTTTAGCATTAAAGATTCTTGTTAGGGCTTGACAAATGGGAGCTGTAATGGCATGACTTACTGGAGTGTGTATGCAACTGATGAGCTTGAAGTGGCTGCTGTGCGTGACCCGCTCCCCCCATCTCCGGAGCACTAGCTCACCAACCCAAACAGCAAATGTAGAGGGGGGGAAAAAAAATAAAAAAAGCAAAGGTCTAAGGAAATGGCAGGCAGAAAAGGCCAGTACATGAGCAGGACTATTATTCATTTAAAATTAAAGACTAAAAAAGGAAAACTGGGTGATTCAAGCTTCAATTCCTGTCCTGACCGAGAACTGCCTGGCTCCTGCCTGCTTCAGTCAGGATT